>KI920059.1:0-25445 GCA_000473525.2 Anopheles melas | reverse complement strand
TTTGGGCCAATATTTTAGGGGGCCACCGCGCGCACCAAGGCAAGGCCCCATTAGTTATGACGAGCGCGCACACACAGGGGGGAGGGGGGGGGGGGTGAGCGGAGACGGACGGATGCCAAACATCTTTACCGCCGTCCAACGGGACGGGCAGGGTCCTTGCCAAAACAAAACACTGGCTCATCCACAGGGCGAGTCTAATGAATCACGGACATTCGCAGCGCCATCGGTCCACAAGCCAGTAAATAGAATTAATGTCCGTGAAATCGTTACACACTGTGCAGGTTAAGTGAGTGAAGCAGCTGGTGCCGGGGCTGGCCGGGCTTCATTAATGGGGTGCCGAGGCGTCGTTCATTAAAATATGAAACTAATAAATTTCTACAACCCCCCCCCCCCTCACCCCCCCGTGCATTGGGGGAAACGGGAGGCAAGCAACAGGAGCAGCAGCGAAATGTTCCCCCTCCCCCCCTCTAGTATACGGACTAGCTGTCTTCGAGCCAGTGGAAAAAGAACAGACTGCCAATATGCTGGGCCCATTAACGAATCACAGGTCAGCTGAGAAGCCGAAACAGCTTCTGGCAGGGGGAAAACTGGCGGTGCAGAGGAAGTGTACCGTGCGGTTGGAAATGTATTTTGATTAATTACACATTCCGTACGCCCAGCAGCAGCGAGCGACTGCGGAGGCTGCGAGGCCTGTTCGAAGATTGCACAGATTGCTCCGCACAGTCCCTCCGGCCGTACGTTGAAGCCGCACCACGGGCAGATCCTGAAGTAATCAAACTATTTGAACGTACTTGAAATTCTACCGACTAGCAGCCGAAAAATCTTGCCAAGCTTCTGCGTCCAGCGGGTTAGATCTGCTTGCACTGCAGCTTCTTCGTTCATTTCTCGACCACCGCAGACGAGATGTGCTGTACGATCGGGATGCTTCTCCGGGCACGTTGGACTTTGTGGCCTTCGGAAATTGGCGTACACCATCCACGTACCGCAAGGGAAGGTTGGGGTTTGAAGAGCATGCGGAAACAAAAAAAAACCCAGGCTTACTCTTTAGGCATCAACATCTCGAAGCAAAACTTAAGTTTTGCTGCTACCAGGTTCCGTACATCTTGTGGCAACATCGTGCCTACCTATGCATGCACCGTCTGCTGGCAAAAATTAGCAGCATTAGCAGATGTTACACATGCTTTGAATTTTAAATGACTTTCGCTGTGGACACGGAACCACCTAATGGGGTTTCTACTAATACGTGTATATGTATTCACTCTTTCTCCCTTTTCTGTTCGCCTAGGTAAGATGACCAGGAAGCGCGGGTATTAACAGGTACTTATTAGGGCTTACGCTACTTTACATCGCACCAAGGCACGCGTGCCGTGGCCCTAGCCCGCTTTATCCTGCCCTCCTTGGGGCGGAGGAGCACTTCACTTTGCGGCAATTATTCGACGGAGACATCTCGTGCAGACGCGAGAAACGCATGACAACAAAAGGGGGGGGGGGAACAAACAAGTAAAACACCCGACGGCACATTTTCGGCAGAATTTGCGTGCGTAGAATTTTGGAGCGAACGTATCTGGGAGCCCTCCTGTCTTACGCTCGACACAACCATGGTGACATCTTTTCAACGATAACAATAACGCGCAAGCGAAAAGAAATCGAGCGTCGCACAGGCAAGAGCGAAGAAGGGATGACATAAAAATTAATCGCTTCGCACAAATGTTTCCCAGAGGCACACACACACACACACACACATACGCGCGCGCGCGCTTTGGTGACGAGTTGGAGGTGAAGCAAATGTTTTACATTTTGTAGTCGCACGCGGGAAACCCCTTGGCTGCTATTTGCATCACCTGGCGTGGTGCCGAATTGGGTGTAAATTGGCAGTTTTTGGAATGATTCTGCGGTGCGAAGATGACACTTTTGATTTAATTGCACACGTGTATGTGTGTGTGTGTGTGCGTGTAGCTTGATCTTCGTATCGTCGTGCGGGCCACTCCTCCGCGTCGCAGAATCCGGTTCGAAGGACCAAAACATTGGTGACAGTTTTGTTTGTTCGGCGCTGCCAAGGCACTGCCGCTTGGCACAATCGGTCCCCCGGGAGCGACTAGAGCGAACTTTTATTCGTTTCGAGACGGTTGTTTCCATTCCCAGCACAAGCTCCCTGCTGTTCTCCAACCCTTGCTTTTCCGACCCCGCACCACCGAGAGGGTGGTCGGTCCGGTCTGTGTTCGTGTGGCAAATAATATTTCCATCTTCGGACACACCGTGGACCCGGAGTGGAGTTTTGGGGCTTCGGATGCAAACTTTGCTCACTTTTTGGGATGTTGGGAAATCGAGGTGTGCGTCCCGTCAACAGCATTCTGTCCCCCGTTCCTTCTGTTCTATCACATTGCCATTGTTTCGCCACCGAGTCGCCCAGGAGCACAGGTCAAAAACGAATTCACAACTTGGGTGCAAACGAAACACAGACTCGGGCCTGGCACCTGCAGCGGAGGAAGCTCAAGAGCATACCGACAATTTTACGGCACTGGCCGGCCGCTGCCCTGTCGGAAGGGGAGGCGGAGCTGTGGCGAACTGTTTGCCCGACCGAAAAAGGATTGTCTTTTCAAATTCGATGGTGGCGTGTTTCGGTTTTTTTTTTTTGGAAAGGATTTGTCCCGATGACTGCTACCGGGCGGCGGACGGACACAGGTGAACATAGGAGCTCCCGCATATTTTATCCAATTGTGCTAGTGTGTGTGTGTGTGTGTCTCTACTAGTCACACAAACACACACACACACACACACACACACACACACACACAAACACACACACACATACACACATAGTGTGGTCAACCGAAACTTGCCTTTTTCGGCCGCGTAAGCTTTGGTTTGATTTCTTCCAGTTCTTGATTTGCTAAGAGTGTGCTCTCACCGACTCTGCTTCGTGCTTCATGTGTGTGGCTTGAGGTTTGTGGGTGTTTTTTCATTCCTGCTGTAGTGCAGAAGGGTGTGGGATTTTATGTGAAACTGTCTCTAGCGCCCTTTTTGAGCTTTGGCACGGCTTCGGTTGACAAGCATCTTTTACTTGTGGCCGAACGTCGCCTTTTCCCCAGCACAAAAAACCCGGGTGCATCGCATCGGTTACCTGTATCGGTTCGTTGCACATACAATGATGCACAACGGGCATTGTTATCCTCCTAGCTCCTAGCTCGTCCCGTCCAAGTCCGCCTCGGACCAAGGATCGTTCTGCACACGCTCGGTATGATGTGATGCAATCCTCAACTTCATTACTTTGCCGCTCTTTTGCAGGCTTCTTATTATGCGCATCGACATCAGCCTCAAGTCCCCCTTGCCGTTCCTTGCCGCGTTTTGATTATTCCAATTGCGAATTGTGCATTCATCGATTCCGATCGGATCGCCAGCATTCGGCCTTCGGTGATAACCTTAAGGGGGAGGGAATCCTTCAGCGTGCCACATCGAACGGCCGTATGTGTGCTCGTTCCCGACGCATCATCTCTTTGTGTATGTGTGTGTGTGTGAAGGTTGGAGATTAATAAAGTTATATCTTCAGCATGCTATCGAACCTTAAAAAGGACGAAAGGGCGAAGGTTTTGCGTGCGTCTGTCATGTTCGTTGCGGCACGTGCTCCAAGGGTCCGAGTGCTGCGGGAAAAATGTACCAAGCAAAACAGTTAAATAAAGCACAGGCAAAAAAAAACTAACTAACAATAGCTTGTACATCACAGCAACACCACATCCACAGCAACGGGGCAGTGTCTCCAGCAGGTACCGTTGCGGTACGGGTGCACGATGAAGGGTGAACATAAAATTTAATTACAGCACCGTACCCCAATCCTGGAGGGCAATCTACGGGATCGAGCGCACAGACTTCAAAGATTTGCTTGCACCTACACGCTTTCGGTTTAACGCAAGGGTTTTGCGAGGAGATTTTGTGGGAAACCCTACCAGCAATAGTGTATTTAGATGAAATATGTGTTTTTTTTTTGGGAGAAGAACATCACCAGACCGCTTCCTAGTAAATCCAACTTCTCGTGTCGTTGTGGGAAGTCGTAGCAAGGTGGAGCCGGTGTTTGGAGCTCGAGAAAGTTCGAATGGTGCGTATGTGTGCTGCTTGATGGATGTTGTGACATTTAACACTAGAACAGACCGATAGTTTTGATTGGAGGAGTATTTTCGTTCGAACTCATTTACAAAGCCGTAACGAACTCCAATGATGTTCATGTACAACTTTTAGTGACTTCCGAAAATGTATGCTTCTGAGAACAGATGTCTAATAATTGATAGCATTGACATATAGCATTGACACTGTGGCCGCCAGAACACAACCGACTGGACCTGGCAGCAAAAGATTTCCGCTTTTTAATTATATTCAGAATTGTTTGTGGTGTTAAGTATTTACTGCCATTGCTCAATTAGGTTGAAAATCAAAGAAGGTGGTGTAGGTGTGTAACGTCAGAATATTTCATGTGATTACAACATCAAAATGCAAGAATTTTAAATAACAGGCTTCAGAATCAATTGAAATTCAATCAATCAGAATAGCACTAGAGGAGCTAAAAGCTACGAAAAACTCTCTAACATACTTCTATTTCGCGTAACGTCCTACGCGGACATGCCGGCCTATACCGGCTTTCAAGGCTTAATTACCTTCAAAATACACATCAACTTAAAAGACTGTCAAACTTGGAGCTATGAAATAGTGATACAAAAGCTGAACGTAATAATTATTTCTCATTAAATTATAGAGATAACGAATGTTGGAAACGTTTCCAGATCTGGTAAAACATTTGGACGCGAAAATATTGGCTGCTACAAATAAATTTGAGTCATGTGAGGTATCACAGTGCCTTGCTCACATGCATCAATTATTGTGAGACAGCCTTGAGCAACAAACACGGTGAAAAATGTTGTTGAATGTTTGTGCAACATAGACAATGCGATTTAACTAGTTATTTTTTACGAAAAAAAAAACAGATTCCTGCTAAAATCAAAACAAGCAATCGGTACAGTCTTTCCAGTGCAAATAGTGCGTGTTGCAATGCCTTACAATGTGTTGCAATGCGTCAATGTTTTCGCGCCACGCGCAAGAAGTACGCTTCCACCGGGATGATGTGTCATGTGAATGCAAGTTGATGGATCGCAGGTTGATTGATGGGATTGCGGGATCGGCCACCCAATCTTACTGACAAGCGCGCCCTTGCGCTCACTGCACTCCCAATCGCCATGTTTTGACTTTTGACTGAAGGTTATGTGCGGTGCTGTTGGACCACTGGGCGGACAACTTCGAACAATGTGCTGCGTTGTGTTGATTTGTGTTCGGCGCGGGAGGTTCCGTTTTCTTTCCTCAGCAGTTTGGTACGTCCTAAGGGACCTAAGATGCGAATGATATTCTGTGCCCGCCCGGCACAACATCTCCTTGGAGGCTCATTGTTCGAACAGTCCCGCTCCGTTCTCCAATTTCCAGCGTGCAATGTGTCGCATTGAGCGACGACTTCTGACAGGACACCGTTCGACACCAGCAGCCATC
Organism: Anopheles melas; assembly: GCA_000473525.2. Lineage (NCBI taxonomy): Eukaryota > Metazoa > Arthropoda > Insecta > Diptera > Culicidae > Anopheles > Anopheles melas. Next base: position 19,922 of record KI920059.1, on the reverse strand, counting down.
TTGCTTCCTGGCGAGGTGGATGATGTCCCTCTAAGGGGCCCTCTTTTTGGAATGCTCGAGTATGCTGGTCGTTTGCGTCCAACCGTTGAACACCGCTGCTCCGAAGCGTCCAAAGGTGCAGAGGAGTGCGCGTCCCGACATTCAGACATTTCCGACCGACGTCAAACTTCACGTCCTTTTTTTTTTGCGCGTTTCCATGATTTTGACCCGGCATTCCCGAATCTCTCGCAATGTATGTCCGGAAGTGGCAAACTTTGCTCTTGCGGTCGATTTGTTCCAAGTTTTCGGCTGTGTGGGAAAAGTTTTGCCCCTCCCCTATGCTTTCTGCGATAATACCCTGAAAGATGTCAGTGGTTGGATTAGGTGAACCGATGCTCACCATAACTCACCATCCCGGGCCACATCGACCGCCACTCAGCTACCAATCGGTGGAGGGAGCGACCAGGCCGGTGACAAATTCATTTCGCAAAGTAAACCCATTTGCATTTCGCTTTTCGGCCCCAGTTTTCCGTTTGATATGCAGGCGCGCGCGCGTGTGTATGTCTGTGTTGTGTGACACCTTTGCCAGATTCGTGACCCGATCGGGGTACCGTTTTCTTTTGCCGACCGTGATTTTTGTGTGCGGCGGGTATCGGCGTTCGGACGAAATTTGCTGAAAAATGACTGCATTAAGGGCGAAGGCACAAATCTGCCGCACGTGTCTCGTTCGCTCATTCTTTTCCACTCTTCCATTCTTGCAACTCTTCCTCTCTATCTCTTTCGTTCAGTCATGCCCTGCGGTAAAATAGGAGCGTACTTCGCGGAACGTTTACCTTGGGGCTTAATTTTTAACCTTCCGAGCGCGGACGTGTATAAATATCTCTTCGACAAATGTTGACACACGAGCTTTGCGCCCTCCCCTCCCCCACTCCTGCTACTGTGCGCCTACAGCCATGCTAAAGAAAACAATATGTCCGCTCCATCCCAGGCCCCTTAAACGCTCTGTATCTGCCTTTGTGTGTACTGCCTTCAATTTTGTTGCGTCAAATTATCCACACTTTATGTTATTAATTTACCTGCAGCATCACAACCCGGCACAACATTAACGAAAAAAAAACAAACCTCTCAACAAGAAAGCTTGTGTGTTTGTGTGGCTTTTCTTCTGTTGACAGAAATATTATCATTGGAAAGGAAAACAGCAAAAAATAACAAATGGTTGGAGGGATCGTTTGCGCAGTAATGTTGATTTGGCAATTTGGATCGTTTTTTTTTCGACTTTGTTACAATAAAGACTGTTTCCTTGGACGTGTACGGCTAGCAGTGGATTACTAGCAACAAAAGGGCAATGATGTACTGCAGAAGTGGATGTACCAATTATGAATATACTGAAATCTACTAAAACACGCAAACACTGTTTCCAACATTACTGCGAAAAAATACTTTTTTAAAAGTAGATTTAGGACATGGTTATATTTTCCAACGAAAAGATTATCTTCTTAGCCTAACTAGAATACATATTTGAGTAAAAAAGTGTTACATATGTCAAGCTGTATGGTATGAAAAAAAAAATTTTTTAAAGAAAAATCATCGAAGAATAACATTTCTCGTTTCTTTTTACTTGATCTTAAAGTTCAACTATGACGTCACGAGAGATCCGGTTCGAAGGACTAAAATTTATAACATAACCGTATGGTACAAAATGTCTATGGGATCATTCGAAAACAAAAACGTTTTGTTCTCATTTGCTTGATTGATAGGTTCCCTTATGACGTCACACGGTTCGACGGTTCGGTCCGGTTCGAAGGACCAAAATATGAAGTAAACCACTCTGGTACGAATGGATGATTTTGCAGTATAAATGGATCATAAGTTGACTGGAATTAAAAGGAGTCATGTACTCGTGTTTTGACTAGCACCATCATAGACAATTAATGTTGAAACCTATTTAGGTTAGGAAGTAATTTTACTACGGTTACGGTTTAATGCTTGTAAAATATGATACGCATGCAAGCAAGACTACGATCATGTACGATTGCTAATCAAATTGTATCAAAATCTCATACCATAACTCGCATTAATTTGACCGTCTGACAGGTAAATAACACCAACGCGTCGCTCCAACCTTCCCAACTACCTTCACAGCCATCCCGGTGAGCGTGCAATCAGTTGTTTTCTCCTTTTTTCCCCCCTTTCGCGCTACAACCTTAAATCTATATTAGTCGGGTATAATGCTCGAAAATAGTATGCAACCACCTCACAGCGCCGTGCCGTACTGCCGAAAAAGGATTTAATCCCAATTAGGTACCAAAATCCCCCCTCAGCCCCGCGCTCTCCACCGCTTCCCGGGTATCTCCCTCCCCAGCCCCTTCCGTCGTCCTGGTGCGGCTGGTGCCGATAAACTTATCCACCGCCTTTTCCCTGCTGCGCGACTTCACGCGATGAAAACTAGCATTTGCTCGTGATTAATGTGGGTGCTGCCCGTACGCTCTACCCCGTTCCGCCTTCACTCCTCCCTAGCGCTACCCGCTGCGTGCGTTGTGGATCGATTAGGGAGATGCCAAGGGCTTTGCCCCACGGTGCTTTGGCCCATCGAGTACGGGGTGGCGAGCGAATGTCGCGGCAAGAGGGATGGGAGGGCAGCCGAACCTCGGTACAAGATTAGCAGCATCCATGCAACCCCCGCCTCCCACGGATTTGCTTGCCGGAGGAGGAGGACGAGGAACCACCGCCCGCCGCGGACCCTTTTCCCCACGTCGATGCGCCTACGTCCGAATGGGGTTAGGTTCGCGTGCCAAAGCACATTCCACCCCACCCGATGCCTGGCGGTACTGGGGGGGAAGGGGGGGGGGGGGCTGAATGGGGCATCTGAAGCGGCTGCCGCAAGACGCAAGACTTTTGAGTGATCATAATGTATGCATAGAGTTGCTTAATTAATTAAGTTTGGAACTAAATTAAAGTCGGTGTTGTCACTGTCGTGGTCGCTGAGTAGTTTTCGGTGGCGTTGTGAAGTTGCTCGGTGTGTGTGTGTGTGTGTGTGTGTGTGTGTGTGTGTGTGTGTGTGTGTGCGTACTTGCTTGGTTGCAAAACAAGCCTGGACTGCGCGTGGTTGTTTGTGGTGTTGCGGGGTTTTGTCAAAGTTTGGCCGGAAGTTGCTCCCGGGGCAGGCTGCCGCACAATCCGAACGGGGGGTTTCAGGACCCCGATGCAGCGAAATTTGTTTGATTTGCTAAGAGTTTATGTGTATGCCTTTTGGGGGCTGAGTGTATGTTTGTGTATATGAGGGGTTGGAGGGAGGGGGTGGGTAGGGGGGGTTGGGGGCAATCTGAAGCGATTGCTCTTCGGGCCGGCACTCATTTATTTCTTTGCCCATGCGCTCACTCGCAGTTGGCAGTTGGCACAGTTTGCCGTACTATTGTGTGTTTTGTTTTGCTTGATTCTGTTTGAATTGCTTTGCTGCCCTGGAAATGGGTTTGAAAGCATCGCAAAAACATACCAAAATGGATGAAGAATAGAAATTTACTTTAACTTGTGCGAGCTATTTGCTCACTTTGCGCCGGGCGAGATTGGCCTGCAAAAGAAACAGTTTGCGGAAAAAGAGAGAGGGAGCCGTGTTGATGTTATTTTTAATTAACAAAAACTATCTCGTTAGCGTTAAAGCCAATGCTTTGCCTCTTTTACTGCTTGCACTGTATTGGGTTTTATTAAAATTTAAAAAAAAGTATTACTAGTATCATAAGTCACATGGCGTTGGAATTCAGTCTTCAATGACTTTGCAGAGTTTTGTATGCCAAAATATCAGAATATTTGTAATATTGACTTAAAAAATGATAAATAGCTATACAAATTACCAGCGCATACGAAATATGGTCTAACAATATGCTACCAGATGTACTGCTGAGGCCGCGCTTGTGAGCTGTCCCAGGGAAAAGGGAACCAATTTTAGTTTTCATATCATAACTGGCTCCCTACGCCGCGCAAAACGCGTCTGCAAAGACATCAAAAAGCTTCCGAAGCTTCAATTCACGACCAACCGGGGATGGCATCACAATACCTTGGCAAACACAATCGGGCACAGCAAACACATACCCACACACACACACAGCCGGAGGATCAACACTTTTATGAAAATTGACATCCTTCCAGGTTGGCAAAAGCGACAGCGAACGGCACAGAACGCACTTTTCTCCCGTGCCCGGTGCCCGCATTCCAAAACCAAGATAGAGCATGGCACCTTTATCCTCCCTCTTCCCCATGCCCCCGGTGCGACCCCGGGCCCTTGGGTTGGAAACTATTAGTGTCGCGAAACCCCGAGAACGCGGGGCTTTGCAGCAGGATGAAGAAATTTAAAATTTTTGCACTACACGTCCACGGCCCCGTGGCCCGAGAAACCGTGGTGCAAACACGTGCAAGCGGTACGGTGAGGTGTTACTGTTGTGCCTCGCTTATCGCCGGCAACGACTTCCCGGGCGTGGTATTCGGGGTGGAATACAGGGGAGGGGGGGGGGGGGGGGGAGGGGTTTGCAGCATACAAACGCAAATGTGTTTTAATATTCTAAAACGATACAGAGCACAACGGCTCGTGAAAAGCGCTCAATCGATGATAAGAAGGAACTAATTTGCATACGTTCCGGCGTGTGCGGTTGCAGGGGAGCACGGTGCCAAGTGTATCTTTACGCTACGGTGTGTAGGGCGCCACACAGAAGTGTGTCTATGTGCTTTGTTGTCGTTATTGCTATTGCTGCTGCTGTCGTATTCGCTATTCTCTCGCTTCACTTATGGCTTGCTCCCTTTGCTGTGGGCAGAAAAGCACGTAACCGGTGCGGCACTCGTGCATGACGCTGATTGATAAGTGTGATGAATGAAAAGCACCGACAAAAAGAGGAAGAAGCTAAATAACGCAAGTTGTAGACAGCTGTCAATGTTAATGTCAATGTTGAAATTTAAAATACCACACCAAACCGCCTTCGAGGTACATAATCGTTTTGCTACGAGAGTTACGTGTGCTCTCATACGATCCGGCTCGAAGGACCAATTTCTGTAGCTAGAAAGGATTATTTTATTAAAATAATTCTTCTTTGAATCAAGCGAAGTAGTTCCTTATTATACACTTGTTATCCTTTTATAATAATATGGAGATACTTTTGACCTCCAACCTAACCTCAAAAAATAAACAAATTAAACAAAAATAAAAGCTTCCAGATTCATTTCAACTGGATAAAATTTATCAGATTTGCAGAAGTTACTAAAAAAATAGTTCAAAAATCTTTTGAGTTCATCCACACGGGACCTTGCACCGAAATGACAGCTGTCAAAATTACTTCCACTATTTTTTCCCACCCCTTCCGCCCGATTCCAACTACACCGGCCAAAGCCCAAACATCTATCGGGAAGTTCCCAAAAACTATCAATCCAGTGCTCGACGTTCTCGACAACTTCTTCGCAAAAAAAAACACATCGCCACCTACCGAAGGGACGCTGCGCTTGGACCGGATACTTTCCATATGTCGAGGCCCTGGCGATGGTTTTGCAGCTCAATCGCAAGCCACCAGCAATCACACACACACACACACATGAAACAGAAAAGCCGACGAGCCGACATATATCGAAGATCCTGACAATGCCTTTTGGTGCCAAAAAAAAACAAAAAAAAAGTTAACGGAGGATGGAAAACACACCAGAGCGTCGTGCCGGTGCAAAACTTGAGCCTGCCTCCTGGCCGGAGGAGTAGGCTCCGCTTTCCGTAGTGTAACCACCTTTTTCGGGGTGGGAGCATTTCCTGTGTGCCAGCCCATGTGTGCTTTTCCATTCCGGAACCGTGTTCCGAAAAGGTTCCCCCACGTGTGCGGCACGGCGGGGGAGGCAGTTTTACGGTCGCCTGTGACGTTGCTGCAGAACAACGGGATGAAATTGCGCCCTGGCCTGGTGTCTCGCTTGGGGACGGCCCTTCTGGGCTGCCTTAAGCCGTCAACAACGGGTACTGACAACAAAACTCCCCCAAAAAACCGGCCCTGCCCGGCTGCTCGGGCAGGAACCGCTAACAACGTACTTCACACATGCATATGCGGGTCCCGAGACCGTCGAGACGCACCAGGAGGAGGAAATTGCTGGCGGCTGCGGCAGCTTCCGTGGACCGAAAATTGCCTTGCAGCTGTTGGGTAAATAGCTATCATTCGAAGAATAAATAATTTCCAGCACGTTCCAGCGGCGCGGGAGTGAAAATTAGATTTCGCTCATACCTTCGAGGCGGGGAGAGTGCTACTGCCGCCCTTTTTTTGGGGAGTGTATCCCCACCACACACACACACACACACTCACACACACAAACGCACCGTACGGAATTCTTGTCGTGGCAAAAAGTTTACACAAACTCTCTGCTCGTCTCGCCCAATGTTTGCACAGCTCCTGGATAGTAGTGGTACGGTAGGCCATCTGATCTTATCTCGATCTCGCTCGCCCGTCCCGTTGACTTGAGCCTTTCGAAACTCGGAAGTCAGCGCGCTGTACCTTGCTGTCGGGATCGCTGTCGCTTCACCGCGAAGGGCGTTGCTGTTCCATTATCGTTATTTCGGTATTTTCTTGTTTTGGTTCTCTCGTTGCCATTTGTCGTAAAAATTAGACATCGTAGGTGCTATTTTTTTGTTTTCCAAGCACCTCAAAGTGCAGGCCGACGCCACGAATGCTTAATGTGGTTTGCCCATGACCATGATATGACGTCTGAGTGCCACGAAGCCATCCAGCAACCCTCCAAAAGCGAAACCATTCGTCAAACACGCATCCATATTCATCCCGCTGCTCGCCAGCGCACACAATCTGTCACAGCACCACTGGTTGCAGGCCTCTGCCGGGTGCGCGATGTGAAAATCCCAGTCTAAAGCAGGAATTATGATTGATGGTGCGGAGCGCCCGCAATATCAGGTGCACACGGGCGCGCGTTTCCATCGCTTTGTGCGCTTTTTTTTTCCGCTCGAAAGGATGCCCTCCGTTCCTGAGAGGCCCGACCGGCGCCGGCACACCATCGCAAAAGTCACCAGGCCACGCTGCGAAAGCGTACCAACCTGGCCACGCATCGCCGGCCGGGGCAAAGGAAAATAATTAACCGAAAACATTATTTTTTCCGCAACACCGAACGCATATGAAATGTTGCTGCGGTCCTGCAGCGCCCCAAAAAGGGGATGGTTTGGCCCCGGCACTGACCTGCCCCGTCCCGTGCCCCGCAGGGTGTGTCCTTGATGGAAGGATCGAACGTGTGGGTGTGTGTGTGTGTGTGTGTGTGTGTGTGTGTGTGTGTGTGTGTGTGTGTGTGTTTGTGGGATGGCGGTTGGGATGGAGAAATATGAGTTTATATGAACGAACGGTTTAGTGTTTCACGTTTCCCTGGTACGGTGGTGCTGCTGTTGTGGCGAGTCGGCCACCACTACTGGGTCTTGGGGGAAGGGCGGAGAGGAGACGTTGAGATCGCGCCCACCATGAGCTCAGACGGGGGAGGGTTCAATTATTTATGAACTTACTCGGCTGACCGAACACCTGACACCGGACCGGCTCGTTCTCGGTGGTGGTGATGATGATGATGACGATGGGTCAACTCAGGGCCAACCTCACCCACCCGTCACAGACATCATATTTCGTCGGTCATATGCAATCTGCGTGCTCGTGTGTGTGTGTGTGTGTGTGCGAAGGCATGCGTACACCATTATGCCACCGAACGTCCCTCTCTGGAAAGTCTGGCGAATGCAAGCGGGAAACGCGGCGGCCCATACATGCCCAGCTTCATCAGGATCACTTTACGCTTTAATGACCGTTGAAGAGCCGTGCGGCCACGCTTCCGTGCCGGGAGTTCGGCTCGAGCTAGCTTAGGCGTCTTCGCACAGTGCATTGCTGGGCGTTCTCCAGCAATTTTCCCACCACTGTTTTGCATACAACTGCCCGGCCGGCGAATTCGCCGCCATTAGACGTTTGCCTTATACTCACAGCAATTGTAAGTAGGCCTCTTTTTTTCTCCCCCCCCCCCCCCGCGATCTACTTATATGATTGCAGTACACTTTCCTTAATTGTACATTGTTGAGTGAAGGGGGTGGGGGGGAGGGAGGGGGTGGTATGTGTCCATTCCGCACATCCTGCTCATAACAAATGGAAATGGGGCCTGGTGGGTCGGGCTTTATCAGAAACAGCTGGATTAAATGTGATAAATGACGAATTAACTTAATTCGTTCCATTAGATGTCAAAAAAATAAGTTATTTATGGAGTATCCGGAGTATCCGGAGGGAGGGTGCTACCAAACAACACAAAAAAGACACTCCGTAGCCCTCCCATACACACACACACACACACGAACGGTCAGTTGGTTACCATTTCGGCGAAAAGTCAACGTGAATTCCATTCCAATGGTATGGGCCCACTGCCGACTTCGCTGCTGTGTTGTTGCACGCATTATTGTTGTTTTTTTTCTGGTTCATTTTTTGGGGAATGAATTTGAAAAAAAGGGAGGCACCCACAACCCTTAGAAAAAGACAAAAGACAATGGGTACTGAATGGGAAAAAGAGAGAGAGAGAGAGTGCGAAAGACTGCAAGCGAAACAACTGTGATCGGTGGAAATGCCCGTTTTTCGTACATGGGTTTCTTCCTTCTTTTTGTCGAATGGGAGGGAGTGGTGAGAGGAGGGGGAGGGGGTGGGGAGGAGGCATCGGTTGTCCGAAAGCAAATAATTTATCATTCGTCGTAATTGTTGATTAATGAATATTTAATTTAATAATGTCCAAGGAAAACAAGTTTTTCCTGTACCGTAGCGTGCGTCGTACGCGCGCGTGTGTGTGAGAGAGAATTTGGAACGGTAACGGGTGGACAGGGGTTGCGCATTTCCAGGCGTGTTCGCTGGGAGGTGGAAGAAGTGAGCGGGGTGAAAAAACGGAGATCTCGAATAACAAAAAAAAAACCTCTGTAACCTGTTCCATTTTTCCACTCCCACCGCTCACCTCGTTCGACCTTTCGACCTTACCCTGCTTCTTCTTCCCTTACCACCCCTAGTGCGGATGGATATTCAGCTGCTGTCAGCACCGTGCTGCTTCCGGTCCGGTTAATGGATTAATTCTTCTTCCGTTTGGGGGCCGAAAAAGGCATCCCAAGGAGCGCCCGCGAATCGTTCGATTGCGGTTGTGAGCCAAACCAACTCCCACCATCACCACCACCGTTTGGGCAATGTTTACGGGAGGAATGGGAAGCGAAACAGAAAAACACACGCCACGGGTGTGGAATGATGAATGAAAAATGACAGAAGGAAAAGTGGTGGGCATATTTTTACCTCCCTGGACCTGGTGGACGAGGGAAAACGGAAAAATGAGAGCAAAAAAAATGGCCTAAAAGCGACCAACAAGATCGGAAGTGGAACGAGCGGGTCCATCCTGAACGCTGGTGATGACTTACACGGGCCTTTACATGGACGTCCGGAATCGAAACCAATCCTCGGGATCAGCGGGATGGAAATAAAAACGAAATATTTATTCACTCCACTTTTGGACGCTCTTGAACAGTGAAGAGCAATGTCGGGTGTGATCGAAAGCGAAGGTAAGAGTCCCGAAACCCCCTGACCATCTCGAAAGAGTTACTGTGTGTGTGCAAGACATGAGCAAAAGATAGCAAAATGGTAACTGCACGTTATTGACGTAATCGGCGGTGCATTTAACTATGAACGAACCAACGATGATTGGCAGCCGGTGTGACACAATCATGCAGCTTTTGGCTTTTTGGGTTGTTGGGTTGGAGTTGAAAAACTCCACAGTTTTATAAAAAGAAGCAGTTTAACGTTGTCAAAAATGAAAAATAAAATATACAATCGATAGGGGAGAACTGGTGCACAAGAATAGAAAATGTATTTTGAAAATAAAATTATTACGTAAGTTGTGTCCTGAGTCTATCTCTAAACACATTCTGTGGTATGTTGAAATCAAATAAATCAATGTTATTTATGAAAGTTCGAAACCCCCACGTAGGCCGGTCTCCTACTACAGTCGACAACTCGTACGACTTAACAACATGCCCGTCATGAGTTCAAGCCCCAAATAGACCGTGCCGCCATACGTAAGATTGACTATTCTGCTATGGTGGGTAATCCAAAGCCAAGACCACTAGTGGTACAGACAGGCCTTGACCGACAAAGGTTTTCTGTGCCAAAAATAAGAAGAAGAAGACCTAAAAACGTGTTTTTCAATTTTGCATTACATTGTTTAGCTTGTCTCATATAACTACGTTAGATATTGTATACGATATTACGCATCACCAGGCTGTGTACCATTTATGACGTAACATTTACGTAACGTTTGTGACGTAACTAACGGAAATAGGGAGAAGCGCTATCTAGATCATTTGGTGGTAAGATGCATTTGAGTGAGCTAGTGAAAATAATGCTCTCAAAATGCGGCGATGCAGCGAGCATTACATTATCAAAGCCAAAAGTATGCGAGTTCAATAAAAAAAACGCGTAATAATGCATGAAGAAAAAATTCAGGATTTGGAGTTCGGAGTACGACAAACTTTAACGTACACACGATAGCTTCCAATGAAACATTTTTGTTCTAGTGATTGTACCAAAAATTCTCATTTTTTGTGCGACGTAATTTATGGTTAATCCCTTAGGAGAAGGAAAAAATCAACAGTAAGCCATCTTTCCAGCTATTCAAAACTATATAGTCAAAACTATTTAACTTCAATATGTTAATCAGGATCAGGCTTTATTTCCTGTGTTTTGCTTTAAAGTAGCGTTTACCATAAGCCTATCTCACTCCAGTTGCAGCTACTCCAGGCCACCGAGGCACTCCGACACACATCGCGTTATCCTTCATGCGATGTTGTTTTCCAGGAAAAAGGTCACTCGGCTAAGTGCTGCTCAAAAGTACACACACACACACACATATTGAAACCATTTTATTTTTATATTTTTATAAATATCCCCACATATCCCGTGCCTGACTGATGGGTTCATGATAAAAGCCCCCAAAAACAATTCGTACAGCACACACACACACACACACACACACCCTTATTCGCGCAAAAACCCACGCAAGGGTTTGTAGCACGGCTTGCAAAAGTATTCCGATGATAAATGTCTCCCCGCCGCGTAGAAGTGCTTGCACAGTGTTTGCGGGGCTAATGGAGTTTTTTTTTTGTTGCTGTTCCCGCCTCTTAATAACCTTAATCCCGCAATAGTGCTTCGGATTCGGATGGATTCGGATTGCTGGATGGACACCGCAACAAAACGGCGTAGGAAGCGCATTTAGCAAATCTGATCAGCAAAAGCGATACAAAACAAAAGAAGAAGAAGAAGAAGAAAAAACCATTTAAAGTGCGAGGAAGGGGCAACAATTTCAAAATCAATATAAAGAAAAACGCATCATGTCCGGGGCAGATTAATTTGAGTGCTTTTTTCGTTCAGTTTGCAACACGGTGTTTAAGGACCCGGCCGAGGGTAGCTTCGGCGGACGCCATTTTGCCACTCACCTCAATGGGAGGGGGAGTGGACAGTAAAAACTTACATTTTAATCCTTGCACTCAGGCACGATTTTCTCAATCAGCAAAAAAAAACAACAATCCTGTCTCTTGCTTTGTCTTTATTTTTTATCAAAAAAAAAAAACGAGCCGAAAAATGGAATGGCACGGGCTGAGTGTCCCGTTGTGTATGGGACAGTGTAATTTTTATGTACGGTTTGTTGCACAGGATTAAAGGTTTCGTAGCCCACTGTTTTTTTTTTCTCCATACATAATAGGTAGCTGCATTTTCAGTACTAGTGGGAAAAAGGCTTTCAAAAAAATGTACTGAAAAATAGGTGAAAAGTCACTGCAACTGCTTTTTGGAAAATCAAACCAAAACACACACACACACACACACACACACACACACACACAACGTTGACAGGTAGTAAATGGCAAAGCCCGGTCAGCGCATCAAAGATGTGTTATCCACGCATGGAAAAGCCGCTTTCGGCGTGAAAGCATGCACGTGTTCAGCATCACCCAAGCCCCGAGAAAAAAAAGCGGATACCCCCAAAAAAAAAGGGCGTTCCACACCCCTGCAAGAATCTGTGCAACTGTGTCCGTGTGCAAAATTCGCAAACATGAAAAAGCCATTTGTTGGTTGGGACTGGTTTTTTGCTTGCTGCTAAGGGGCCCGCGAGGCTCTCTTCGGTGCGTTATTTTATTTCACCATTTACATCCGCCCGAAGGGTCCTCCGCGGGGCGACCATCCTCGCAGAGGGGGTCGGTAGGGGGGGGGGGGGCTGTTGCCGAGTGTACAAAATCTAATTAAAATTCCTACGCTCAATGCTGAATGTCTCCGGTAATGAATTCATTACCGCGCGCCGCAAATGATGCGGTCGCCGCTAATCCTCCCGAAACCGACTACGAAACCATGTAAGACGGGTCACCCAAGCCCCAGGGGGGGGGGGGTCTTATAGCTCAAAAAAAAAAGAAGAAAGAAGCAACCATTCGCTTCACTAATCTCTCGGGCTGGGAAAATGATTGCCCGGGCACGCTGGGAATCGATCACTCAATCGAGTCGGATCTAATCAAATTTGATTTGAAGCGTTCCGTTCTCCCGCGCCGCACACTCGAAACATCTTTGGATGGCTGCGTCATCGTTGCCATTGTGTGTGAGGAGGGGGGAAGGGGGTGGGGGGGGGGGGGGAGGGGGTTTGGGTCGAATGTGTAAGATCCCGCGCAATTCGATTCGCATCAGCAGACGATTTCAGCTGACCGTTTGCCCATCCCATGTTTTTTTTTGTGTAAATTTTGATTTGACTCTTCGATTTGGGCAACGGGAAGGGAGAGAGAGAGCCGCGCTGAGCTCGCGGTAAGCTATTTGTCGTAAAGAGCTATCCCCGTGGAAGGTGGAAAACATTAGCGCGCGCACACACACACACACAGCACACACGCACACCTACAGCAAGCAACTGGCGATCTGTATTGAAACAAACATCAAAAGCATAAAGTGAGCGTGCGCTTTTTGCCCTGTTGTTTTGCTGTGTGCACGTCGTGCATGCCCATGCAGACACAAGCACACGTCTTACGCGAGTGCGTGGGGGGACATTTGAATATGTTATACTGCTTTTTTTCCCCCTTTGTTGTTGCCTCCAACGCACCTCAGCCTCGTAAATCGAAAAATACCTGAAATAGCTTGCGATCGAGCGCTTCCTCTACATGCCAAAGAAGATGTGGTGTCTGTTCGTTTTTTTTCCGCCTTCCATCCTTCTCGAGCGTGCGAATATCAGCACAAATAAGGAACCAAAACATCACCCCTATGTACCGCGATCGGCCGGTCGGCGGTGGACAATAAAATGCGTCGAAAACCACTTTCCGCTAACACCCACGCCGAAACAACCGAATGGCAACGTTGTTCTCCAGCGCTAATTGAAACGATTTGCGGATTGACAGAAAGCCGAGCGAGAGAAGCGGGGCGATGACTATGTTATGAGCACTGCGGTGATGAGAAGTAGCGCTCTTGAGTTGCCGTTTTTTTTTGTTTGTGTGAGACGAGTATGTTGAATCGAATAAGATTTCGTTTCGGGCAGCACATACAACAAAGCAACGTATTTAAAGCGACATAACAACAAGATAAAACACTTCCAATTTATTGCTATATTTGTGGGTGTCTTGTTGTCTAGGGTCAATCATAGATTTGATCATACGAATTTGTGTGCCTCTTAGTGCTTGAACAGTTTTGGTTTTTTTTAAATAAATAAATGAAGGCAAAATAACCGAGTATGCCCGGCATAAGGCTAAACATACAGCAAATGAGAGCAAAATCGGTCGATACGTAATGTGTTGAAAAAACGGCCGAAGCCGTAATAATGTGAATTTGAATAAAATAAAATAAATTAACGTAAAAAAATACACATTCAACTTAAACACTACAGCTAATAACATTGAAACTTGAGCGAACGAACAAGACAACCAAAACATCGATGGTTTACAAGTTATCGTGTGATAGCAGAAATAACAGCACTAATACCTTTAAGCTATTTATGTTTGTCGTATGACCTAAATCCGGTTCGAAGGACCAAACATTCCAGTTTGAAATAACTCTCTTTCCCGGCCGTGCGAAGATTTGTTGCTTGTTTCTAGCGATGTAATTATGCATTAAAACTGTCAAAAATGGTTTATATCATTGCAGCAGCTTGCTACAACAAATCTGAAGTTTCTAGTATCTTTACAAATTATGTTTACGTTTTAAAAGAAATTATCACTTTTAAATGTTATTTTTGATTGGTGCAAATTAATTAGTTTTTTTTTAATTTGCAAAAATAATACACTACCGTATTTTATTGTTTGGGGCTTCGGCCTATTTTCTGAACTACTTTTATTAGCTGCCGGTAACTTGTTAGTTTTATTTAAAATTTATTTATTCAAGGAGTGCTTCCTACTGTAACTGCAATCTGTACCTGAATCTTTGTAGTGTGAAAACAACAATTGAATGATTTTTCTTGACTATGAACTCAAAAGTCCAAAACTGAAGAAGCGCGCTAGCGGGAATCGGTGCGCGTCCGGTTTTGTAACAGGCAAGCACTGCTATACACCTGACCAGCACGCCGCCCTCGCTACACGGGCGTTCAAAACTAAACTGATTCTGCTGCAGGCGCTCCTACTCTTTCAACGGGCCAAACAAATCGATACAAATGGAAATAACCTTCTACTACCTTGAAAACTTCTCCCGAGCACCCAGAAAATGCCCTTTGAAATTTCAAACCACATGTCATGTGTCTCAGCATTGGTCCCAGCTGGCGCTAGCCGGACAGAAAACAAAACGCTCCGTGGGGCTTGGAAGGCGGTGATGGTGGCGATGGCGGTAATAAACGTTCCTTTGTCGCTATGCCGCCCAGAAGACCGAACCCGCCGAAAGCCGAGTGTTGTTCATAAAACATACAAATAGCATAGCAGCAAAGGATGTACTTATGGGTGCGGAAAGCGGTGTACAGAAAACAATTATCAAAACAACAACAACAACAACAAAAACCCGAAAAGATTGCTTGAAAAAGGGTATCGACGTCGGATCGACGTCTCATTTTTCACGCGACGCATAAACATCATCCAACATCTTCCCACATCAAAGAGTGTAAAATACACACACACACACACACACACACACACACGACCGGGTACAGACATAGTGAAACACACCTTGGTGAGTGGCCGGAACGGTGATGCTTTTGATTTCACAATTAATTGTAAGCAAAAGCATACGGACTGTTAGATCACACCGGGGAGCTCGCGCTTGAGAGTTTGCGAGCGACACAAACGTAGATGCAACATGGTGAAGAAACAAGAATTTAAAAAAGAACACACACACACACACACGCACTAAGACAAAATCAACGAAATGCGGCAGCAAACAAAGCCGAAGGAGCTAACCGAAAAGCACCCCGAAAGCGGGCAGAACGAACGCAACGCACTGCCAACGCGGTGGTGCCACCAGACGGGGCTCGTAAATTTTCCCTGTTTATCGGGCGGCGGCGCGTGGTTTTTCGGCTGCTCGCTGGATGGAGAGCATTGGAAAATGGAATTAATGGACGCATGGGGAATGGAGCGCAACCGGGTGCCGAAAATTCGAAAGCCAATCGGTTTATTTATTTGCTGCCCCGGCGCTTTAATGCGCTTGATAAGAGATCGTACTGGGATCGTTTGTCCGGCGTACGTAGCGGCGACCGTAGCCCTGCTTTACAGCTTGGCTACAGCATCGTTATTGCAGGCACCCAGGCATCATTGGCAGTACGGCTGAAACGTGTCTATTGATCCATTATTGCTTGCGAGGTTTTCTATTTATGCTCCCCCCTTATTTCCAGATCGAGCCAGCTAAAACAGTGCCCAACTTCATAAATAGTGTTCACAAGCACACGCTCAAAGCAAACAGCAATGGCAGCATCCAAAAACACACACACACACGATCCGCCCCTTTTTATTTCTAGCTTTACTCCCATTTCCTCTAATCTCTCGCATCCGTCAGCTTCATATTCAAAAAAAGGTTGGGGGATGGCACCGAAAATATTATGACCGAAAAAGTGGCAGCTACTCTTCCCCTGTCTCCCCCAACCCATTCCGTGGCCTTCATTTATCATCGAACGGGCGGGCGAATGCGAATCATTCGCAGGTTGAATACGCGCGCATAAATTAATTCCCGTTTAGTGCCAGCGTCCGCCTCGTGTTGCTCGCGGAAAACGCCACGTCGCACCACAGTCGAGGGGCGGGGGACCCTAATTAATAGAGAGCGCGGGCGGGGTTGTTCTTCCCTGGCCAAGGAGGCACCAGGCCTGGTCCACCTGTAACCGGGAGGAAGACATCACGCAGCCCGGTCGGTTGAGCCGATAGCGATCGTATTTTTCTCAAATTTACAGACCATTTTAGATCGGTGCCCATCGATAAGCGCGAGCGGTTGTGTTTCCACGCCCGTTCTTCTGGCCGATTCGGTTTGGTGCCGGTGCCGAAAGGGGATGGAACCACTGGCCACGGTGTCGACGGGTACAAGCTGCTGCTGCTGCTGCTGGAGTGGCTCTGGAGGCATGGGTCACTCCTATCTTGTTCTCGACAACGCCCAGCGAAATAAAATCAAATGGATTGTATTTATGTTTTTTTTTGTGGAACAAGAAAACTCGAGCTGGTTGTTAGGTTGAATAGGAGAACGGACGAAGGAAGGTCAAAATTAAAATGTCCAGTTTTACGCTTGTCTGTTGGAGAACGCTGACAAAAATGTATTCTTAAAGGGTTTCTCTGCCCAATTTAACTTCGCTCCATTCCATAGCTGCTCACAGCAGGAGTGATATCGGACGCTTTGAAACGCATGCAAAGATTAAAGGTGTGATGAACTATGATGGATGAATGTTAAAGATGAGCTGCTTGAAGCATACCTAACAGCTAAAGCAACCCTGTAAGCAGCTGCTTGGCATTCACTAGTCATAATCGTTTCAGATTGAATTTCGTTATTCTGAAATTGGCCGTGGCCGTTTGCAGCTCTTAAAGTCGCTATTTATGCTCATTGTGCCAATAGTGGAGCAATTTGCAGTGGTACAGATATATTTATATTCATTTGAAGTGCCGGGAGAGTAAATGTATGAATATTTTAGTACACAGAAATTGATGATGAGGATGATGATGATGACTTTAACTCTTACCCCAAAACAGGTTTGAGAAGGACGGAAGTATCTTTACGATAATATTACTCTAAGGTAGATTTTCAATAAAATAAAAATTAACGAGCAAGTGACGTCATTCGAAAGAATCCACTAAGTCATACACTCGCCCAAGACGGCTGACATAGTTTCATCAAGAAAAAACGGGTCAACTCCATCGAACACATCATGACATAACTGCGACATGCAAATGGCCAGTTCCACTGGTGCCAATACCGGTTCCAGGGCACTACCTTCCGAAGCAGCAGATCCTAATGTATTGGAATTTATCAGGACACACTGCAACATGCATAAGGCCAGTTCCACTGGTATCAACGATGGCACCAGGGCACTACCTTCCGAATCAGGAGAACCTAATGTATCTGGTATTGGCCACTTACAATCGTCAATGAATGAATATCGCTGTGACCTCCCAGACGTGTAGACAGCAAACTGTCCAAAACTAAATCCGATTGTCCACTTGTACGCGCGCGTGTCTCAAACTTATGTTGGCTCTTTCTTGTATATTTTTTCTGATTTGTTTTCATGTATCAAGAAATATCTTATCATCATCATCAAGCTCATGATAACAAGTGCAGTAGTGACATAGGATTTCTACACAATTATGACATTACACAGTTTGTTTAGCATATGCCGCACACCTACGTTTGAAGTCTGGCAAGTTACTGGCATTCTTGATTTCTCCGGGTAATCTGTTGTGTATCTGCAATTTAATGTTTTACCTTCACAAGCACAGCGAGATATATTTGAAATAGCTGCTGATGATTGAAGCTAGTTTCACTAGCCTAGCCAAGACTAATGCGATTACTTTGAGTACTTTGCTGTGTGAAGTAACAGTACCCTTGTAGCATGGCTCACCATTTACCTACTCAATAGAAGATTTTGTTTTTTTTTCGTTACTTTTATTATCAATCACAAATGAGCCAGAAGTCCCACAAGGTAGCATCCTTGACCCTGTCTTATTTTTAATATTCATTCATGATATAGCTTCCTTTATTCTCGGATACTATAAAGAGCGCTATGCTGATGAACTTAAGCTTTATTTTACCGTAAATGACTTAGTAGATTGTGCACGACTCCAAACCGCTTTGTCTCACTGTAACAACTTACTTACTTACTTATCAGGCGCTACAACCGCTTTGCGGTCTTGGAGCCTGGCGAAGCCTTGCGAGCTTGCTACGCTGCACGACAGTCAGGTCGCCGTACATCTCGTATAGCTCGTCGTTAGAGCGGCTCCTCCATTGTCCTTCCACGGGGCCAAGTATCTTTCTGAGAATCTTCCTCTCGAACGCGGCTAAGAGGGTTTCGTCAGATTTGGACAGTGTCCATGTCTCAGAGCCGTATGTGAGTACCGGTACCATATAGGTACTATACAGTCCCAGCTTCGTCCGTCGCGACAGGTCCTTTGAGGTGAACTGTTTTCACAAGTTGTCGTTGCTAACCTTTCACCCGAGATAGGTGAATTCTGGGACGGCTTAAATAGTGCGTTCATCTATCTGTACATCACGCTTACGTAGATTCTGATTATTTATTTGTAGGCCCGCTGATTTAGCCACCATCAGTTTGGTCTTTGACTCGTTTATCTGCAATCCGAGGTTCTCTGCCGCCTGCTCGATCCCTTGGTAGGCTTTTGCTACATAGGAGAGACCAATGATGTCTATATCATCAGCGTATGCCAGGATTTGGGTTGACTTATAGAAGATGGTTCCCGTAGTCTCCACCCTCGAGTAGCGGATGGCTCTCTCTAGCGCTAGGTTGAATAAGAGACAGGCAAGCCCGTCCCCCTGGCGCAGACCCTTGGTGATAGCCAAAAGTCCTGAGAGTTTTCCATCCACCCTCACCTGGAAAGTGACGTTGGTCATAGTCATTCTAACTAAACTTATCAGTTTGGCCGTGATTCCAGATGAGCTCATAGCGTCATACAGTTTTGCCCTGGCTATGCTATCATATGCGGCTTTGAAGTCAATGAAGAGATGGTATGTGTCGTTTGACAGTGTAACAGCTAGTGCACGTTAAACTCAGTGTTTGTGAATGTGAATGTAATGTCTGAGTAATGACCATATCTAGGAAAAGAGCACCTTTGAAGTATAGGCAGAGCATTAGCGGTAGCTTAGATCCTAGATATGATTCTGTTCGTGGTCTTGGCCTACAAATAAATAACAAATTAACGTTCCAGACTCAAGTTAAAAACACGTTATCTAAAGCTCTTCGTCTGCTCTTGTTACGTATGGTTCCCCGAGCAAAACTATAGATTAGATAGGATTGAAGCTATTCAACGAAAATTTACATTGATGCTGTTTTATCACCTTCCATGACAAAGTAGTGTTTCCTGCCCTTCCTATAGAACTGGATGTTTACTGTTTGGTTGTAAAATACTAGAGAACGTTTTGTACTTACTTAATTGGTTTTAAGCAATATGGCAAGCCTGTCCCTCAATAAAAATACCTAAATTATCGTATCGTTATCGTTTATTATATAAGAAAGAATCATTAATCATTTAGAATTACATTTGAATTATACCCGATCAGCACTTAACTTAAAGCGAATGAAACGATAAACCGATACAATTTTTTTTTTTTAAGTAAAATTATCATTTCAACCATACATCGTTTCTTCAGTTCAGTTATAACAACTCAGTACTGTTTTATAGCCATTTCGTGTGGCTGGATGAAGAATGGTTTTCATTTAATTCTGTACCACAAGCACTTTAGACTAAAAAAAGAAGAAGCAAACAAAAAAGGAACGCTACGGCATGCCAAACACACACACACACACACACA
>KI920058.1:14051-33932 GCA_000473525.2 Anopheles melas | reverse complement strand
AGTGCTCAATTTGGTTGACTATTATGAATGAAAATCAACAGAAAATCATCACACGTGTTAATTTAGTAATAGCTTACAGGTTTTAAATGACTGTGCAACGCGTAGGATCACCGTTCAAAGTGCTCGCAGGCCCGTAGCTGAGCGAGATGTGATCAGGCAAAACATCCGGCGATAGGTAAGTTTGGTAAAAAATGCTTGATTTTAAGCATTATATGAACTAGGAAGAAGAGCACGTTTCCTGTGGAGTAAATGAGGAGGGAGGTGATGGAGTGTATTTATTTTTTTGGCCATTTAATTCAGCCCACCAACACAACGACTTACAAAAACAATCGCCAGCAAGGAAAAATCGTTCCGATTTGGAGCGTTGGCGAGCTTATGAAACCCGGTTTTTGGCCTGTGGGCGTTACGCCTGAATGTATGCAACTATATACGCCTGAATGTATGTAACTTACAATACACACCGCACAAAAACAATGCTAAAGATTACATACCTTCAGGGGTTTTATGCTGTATGCACAATCCAGCTGAATAGCGGTGAACATAAAAACGCCAAAAGTTACACAAATATTCAATAGTTGAAATGTGAAAAAGCAAATTCCCTTTTTCTTTCTTTCACACGACCACATCACAAACAAATCAACATCCCTGTTATGGTTTTAATCATTTGAAAATGAAAAAAAGTTTATTTCATGTAAAAAAATTTTCCATCCCTTGCACCGCTCCGTCTATTGATTGCTGCTGCTATTACTGGTCATTTTTAAACTGTTGTCCATCGAACGGGTCGGGAATTTTGACAGGCAAGCCATTTTTTGTTCTTTTAGATTTTTTTTTTTTATTTTACTTCTCGCATTTTTGTTTTGTTTCCTGGAACTCTTTATTTTGTGTTGCACTCTTTCTATCTGCTAGTGGTTTCAAGGCTCCACGACGATATCTAAAACGTGTTCATCAAATGTGCTTAATAATTGTTTTTGGGATTTTTGTTTTCACTTTTTATTTTACTTACTCACGTGCCCAGTGACAATCAGAACACAAACATATATGATCTTAACAAAGGTGTAGTTTAACAACTTACGTTTTTTTTCTGAAATACTTTAGCCTTACTGGCCACTTTGAATTTGCCTTTTTTCTCTTTACAATCATCTTTCTCTCGGTCTCTTCATCTCTTCCTCCTTTGCTTCATTTAAGTTTATCTTACTCGGTTTCCATCATTGGCTTCCGGTGTTTTATTTTACCGTTTGGTTGAATATGGTTGAAGTTGTACAAACTTTGTATCTTTTCTTTCCTTATCTTCTTACGACCTCTTCTTGGCATGCCGTTGCAGGATCAATGATCCTTAATACAGTTACGATGTTCTCTTTGATTGTTTGCGATTTTACTGTTTGTGCTAGTTATCGTTCATCGATATAAAATATACTCTCACAGCTGGTAGACTGCTTTTAAAATTGATCATGTCTCATTTTTGAAATAACCGGTAGTAACAATAAATCTTAAATTATAAATAATTTCATTATCGAAATCAACACGTTTGAACACTTTGAAGAGCAAAACAAACATTATACAATTATCGAAAAGCAATTCATGCTAAGTACTTTACTGACCATGAATTCTATCATAATTGTCACCGAATTGAACGATTAAGTGTATCGATCAAGGAACTCCCTAGAAAACCATTGCATTTTGTAGAACCTATGCCAGGTCTAGATTGACCTTACGAAATTACGATTATTTGAACAAAAAATGATGGCCATTAGAGAAAAATTATAAAAAAATAAATGACTAGACTAAATCTAAAACAAACGTTGCTGAATCGGCTTCTAGTGAAGATCATCGATCAATTTCTTTTAAGATAAAAACATAAATGCTAAAACCATTTAACTGGATGCAGCATTTCCCTGTAAAATATATGCATGTTTGCTTTCCTCCCTCTCCTGCTATAGGAACTCCTGATACGCGCATTGGTAAGAACTGTCGGTTACTATTGTTTGCATCTGTTTGCAGTGCCGTCGATCGACTGGAGGAATAAAAAGTTTAGAGCACGAAACGGGTTTACAGCATGCACCAGTACACCCGTCTGCCTAAGCTTCCCATTCCATTTGCCTGCCAATCTGGCTGGGTATGGTGGACAGTGTGTCCACGTTTGTCCATTCTATTGTAGTTTGTAGTTGTGCACCATTGGCAAGTACGGTTTATATGATATCTGCTATGTAGGTTTGTGGGTTTTAAAATCGGAGCTTAAATATGTAGTTCGGAACCACCGGGAAACATCATGGGGCCAGCACATCTTCGCCATAATACACACCATCGGTGGTTTTCGGTTGTCATCTACCGTTGCGATCGTTACACTGATGAGTGGATGTTGAGTATTACTATTGCTATTTACTATTTCGTGTGAGTTTGTTATATTGGTTGAGACATATCGGTTATTGCATTCGGTGTGCGAAAAACGTAAAATGTATTCTTAAGCACTGTAACTGACTGGATTGGTAAGATTCGGTTCTGTTTTTTTTACATTGATTGTAAGCTTTTTTCAGTCGACAAACTGACGTTAGAAATGGTTAGAAAATGCTAAGCAGAGCTAATTAAGCCGCACAGATTGCACACATCAAGCGTTATTCCATCGCAATAACGAAGCGCCTTAATGTATGCAATCCGAATGACAAAATTATCTCAATTAGATCTTTCCTTGCTTTTCCACTTCACAATCAGCGCTGTCGAACTGAAAAAAGCCTACCGACGAATGGGTTTAAGTACTCCGGTTCTATTGATGCCACACCATGTGGACAAATGGTGACCCAGTACGGGCACTGTCCCGCTCCCCGGGGACGGTCCTGCCATCGCTAGCAGGGCAAACATGGAAAAAGTGGCCATCGCGGCTTGTGCTGCGATTTTGACGGGCGATTTTTCAAACGCACGATGTCCTTCCATTTGACCTACAGGATGGTGGCATGGTTGGTTGTGTATTTGCTGCTTAAAAACTATTCCATCCACTGTGTACGATCGCAGATCACAGATGACAACCCGAAGCCGATATGTTTGGCACCGGTAAAGCCGACATGCTGGCACGATCCGTAACGCACGGTGCGTGTGTGTGTGTGTGTTTTAGTTTGCTGCATTGAAGTGATTGGGTATTGTATTGTATTGTGAGCTTTGATTGATTGGATTGCAATAGTGGCTGTGCTACCGGCTGTCTACCAAAATTGCGTGCGCCATCTTTGTTTTGTTTAGTTCGCAAACGGTTTTACTGACACAAGGAAAAACTCATTGACTGATGACGATTAGTACAAAACGGTCATTTTGGTTCCAAGTGGGTGTTGTTACATTTAGCTAGAGAATTTATCGTGCATACACCTCCGGGGGGGCCACTGATTGCCGTGTTCGATACATGTACGTACACATATCATCTTTTATACATTAATATATTTGTTTTAGAATGCTTAGCTTCCTATAGAGAATAGACAATACAATTTTAACTATCTTTTTCACAAAAAAAACAAATTCAAAAATGAAATTTGTTCACCCTCTTTAGCAAGGCGTACACGTAAACACAAAGACGAAACTGGTTGAAAGAAACGTTTGTTGCAAGTTTTGCATTTCCTCGTACGATCGATTGGCGGTTAACTGTTTCTAAAATGGCGATTTTTTGTTTGTTTGTGTTTGCTTTTATACGAAGCGTCTCTCGCAAGGATAGAGAAAACTTCCAACAGGCTTTCTTTCGCCGTGATTGCCACTAGCTAGTAGATAATACTTTCTGTACACGCTCCACTTCTTTCTTATCCCTTTCAAACACTTTCAAACAATTCTTCCACAACTCGTCCTTTACTATCCCATCAGCTACTACTACTACTACAACTACTGCCTACTAGAGAGTGTTTGTGTGTCAGTAGCGAAACAAAAAACCATCTGTACAACGCCTTGCAAAACATTTACATTCATTTGCGCAACAGCACATCGATCGCACGCTTCCCATTGCCATTGCGCACCTCGTTGTCGATCCGTTTCTGGAGCAGATTGTAGATGTCGACGTACTGAAACTCAGCCGCCAGATGGAGCGCAGTATTGCCCCGCGCGTCAGCATGATTTAGTGGCAGCCCGGGCAGCTTCAACACTTCCCGCACCACTTCCACCTGGCACGAAAGCACCGCGTAATGCAAAGGCGATCGTTGGTCGTGATCGAACAGATCCTGCTCGAGCGGCAACACTCCGGCCCGGTGAATGATCTGCACGATGTTGAGGTTCCGATTGCAGATGGCGGTGTGCAGTATGGATTGTCCATTGGCCGACGGGATGGTCGCATTGGCACCGTGACTCAGCAAATACCCAAAGATCGCCTCATGTCCCGTCTGTGCGCTAATGTGAAGCGCCGTAAAACCTTCCTTGTTTTGCGCATCCAAACTAATGCCACCGGTCCGGTGAAGCTTCACGCAGTACTGCACGATCTCCAGCGCACCGCGCAGTACCGCCAGATGGAGGACGGAATTTTTCGTGTCCACTTCGACCGCGTCCAGTAGGCGCACCAGCGTGGGGAAGTTGTTCACAAAGTACTGCAGCGCATCGAGCCGATTGTTCATGGCCGCGATCGAGAGCACGTTGTGGCCGAACTGATTGCTGTGCTCGACGTCGGCTCCGTAGCGGAGTAAGATATCGAGCGTATCGAGTGGTGCTCGCGACAGTGCATGGAAGAGAGCAGTCGAGCCGATCGTATCTTTCGCATTCACGTCGAACAGTGCGCCCTCGAGCAGGTACTCCAGGATGCGGTTGTAACCGTCGCGAGCGGCACAGAAGAACAGCTGATGTGGGTGCTTGGGGGCTGTGGTGGATGAGACGCCACGATGCGTCGGCGATAGAGCAGTTAGCGTTCTGCCGATCGTATCGATAGAAGCACCCTTCTGCAGCAGCAAGTTGGCAATGTCGATCGATTGCTTCCGGATGGCAATGGCCAGCACGGTGTCCAGCTCATCATGAGTAGTTGGTCTGGTCTGTTGGAGTGACCGATGCTCGAGTAGGGTTTGCACGATCGATGTGCTACGATTGCCCACCGCCAGCAGCAGTGGTGTCCATCCTTCACTATTCGCAAGTGTTGGGTCGGCGCCATGTTTCAGGAGCGCCCGAACACGCAGCGGATCGTTAGAAAGGCAGGCTAGATGAAGAGGAGTCGTACGGTAACGAGGACTAGCGACATCAATCTCGTACAGTTGCAGAAACTGTTGAATTGCCCGCTCATTCCGAGCATGATGTAATGGTGTGAAGGTGTCACTACTGACGTCTCCAGGCGATAGAGAGTACTCGAATCGTTTCGCAACTGGTAGAAGATCCATAACAATCGCACCATTCCGTAACCGTTCCGGCAGCATCACACTATCCACCTTCTGTCCACTGTGTACTAACAGTCGTACTAACTTTCTGTGCTCTCTTGCGATCGCTATCTCAAGAGGGCTCTGCCCGAGACTGTTTCGAACTCCAACACTGGCCCCGTGACGTAGCAGCAACCTAACCGTCTTCACACATCCACACTCAACCGCATAATGGAGCGCACTGTTCCCGTGCGCATCACGCAGCTGCACCTTAGCGCCCTGTTCGAGCAGTGTCTTCGCGACGTCTGCATACCCCATTCGAGCAGCAATCTGTAACGGTGTCGGCCCCATGCTGCCATCCTTCCGATTCACATTACTGCTCACCTTTCGATCACTTTCAATCAGAAAGCGCAACACATTCAACCGACGAAACCTAACCGTCGCCGGATAGAGAGCACCATACTCGACCGTTTCATTCGCAAGCATGAATTCGACGATCTCCTCATTGCCATCGTCGCAGTACTGCAGGAACAGGTTAACACACGCACCCGCCACCTTCCCACTTAGCAGCTCATTATTCTTGAGAAACACGATCGCATCCTGATCGTTGTTGAGGAAGATCCACGAGTACTGGCTATATCCGTGCTCACCGTTCGTGTACCACCGGGCCCCAGCGTTCGTGAGTGCCTTTACCATCTCGACGTTGCTTAGCTTGCACGCTACTTCGAGCGGTGTTTGACCGTCCTCATCGCGCTGATTTAGATCGTGGCACTGATCCAGCAGCAGGTTCAGCAGCTCCACATTCCCAGACAACACTGCGTAGTGAAGGATCTCTGCATTCGCGTCCGCATTCACATCGTAGTCTGGGTGCGTCTCGAGAAAGCTTGCAAAGAGCCGATCGAAGGTAAATACCATCGGTATGGCATCGATCTGTCCATACCCGAAGTCGGCCACAATCTTGGACAGGATGTCCTCATCATTGCTGAGCACCGCAAGGCTGTAGCAGAACTCAACTCGTGACGCAGTATCCGCTAGGATAGCGTGCAGTGGCCGTCCACAAGGTATCGCACTCACGCTCTCCATCAGATAGGCAAGTGGCTTCAAGAACTCATCCACCTTTCCAAAGTCCAGCAAGTGACCCAACAGCATACAGCTCTGCTGCTGCACGAGATGATCCACTATACCGTGGTTGAGATGATTTCGCCCAAGCAGGTACGCCTCCTGCCGGATCGTATCCCGTATCGCACCACAGCTCTGATACTGAAAGCCTCCAAGAATATTTTGCTGATGTTTGAGCAGTGCCAGCTTCTCACTAAACTCCCACCCGTGCCGATCGTAGATCTCCGAGATGATGTTCTTCGACAGCTTGATAATGCTGAGCGCATTGAGCAGGATCGTTTTCGGGCCCGTGCACGGTATCAGTGCCTCGTACGTGACGTGACCGTGGGCGAGGTAGTTGCGCAGATTGCGCCCTGTCAGTACGGGCAGATAGTTGCAGACGCTTTCCCGGTTGTCGGCCAGCTTCGCTGACAGGGCACAGGTTGCTTCGAGCATCAGCATCTCGAACGCGATCTCATCGATCCGCTCGAACGGTCGCATGTTCATGTTCTGGTCGAGGAAGAGCTTTTGTAGCTGGGCTACATTCTCTTCTGTTTCGCGCTCTTCATCGCGGCGGAGATCGGCAAGCAGGTTGGTACTGTGTTGGATGCGATGCCGGTTTAGAAGCTGTCGTAGGAGATCGTACCGCTTTTCGGGATGGTCTTGCAGTTTGCAGAAGAGAGGATCTTTGGTGAGATGTGAAAGCTGCCGTCCGGTTGCTTCTTCGAGGCGTTTTAGAAGTGTAGCATTGCCGGTTCCAGTTAGATGCGCTGTTAGAGGTCCACTAGACGTACGGGATTGATGGTAAAGCTTCCTGTCGATCGCATACAAACACCGACACAGTAACATTGCTATCCTTCGCTCTAGTTCGTTTTGATGCCTCAACTCTGGGAGATCGTCATAGAAGTACCTCAGCAGAGCAGTTCGAAGATGTACGAGAAATTGCATATCGATCGCACGGTTCCGTTGAAACGCCTTCAGATGAGATCGGAAGATGTGGCGGATCTTCTCGTAGCTGTGGTTCGATTTGATCTTCGCTATTAGATCCTCTACCAGCAGGATCGTGTTACTGAACTGCCGGTGGTGGGTTTTGTAGCTTGCAAGCTCCGTGCAGATCTTCGCACGTATCCGTTGGATGTGATCGTTGGCAGGAACTCCTTTACAGTGATACTCCTCCTCGATTGCGTCCACGAGGCTATCGATTTCGAGAAGACCAAACGGTGCCCAGTCAAGCTCGTCTAGCAGTGCGCCGGTTGGACTATGGCGGAAAAGGTACGCGTGGTAGGACTTTATCTCCTCGAGACTCTTACTATCGTACAACCGGTTGATGAGTGACTTGATGGCCATTATGTGCTGCAGGTTCCGAGCACTCCGAAACAGATGACGCAGCAGCTTGAGATTACGGTGCAGCTCCTCACAATCGAGCGCGTCGGCGTTGATGTGAAGATGATCGCGTCGATCGTCCTGCTGGCCACTGCTGCCGGTCCCACCTGTGAGGATGGCAAACAGATCATTGCCTCTCCGGTAGTGCGAAAGGTAGTCACGTATCCGCGCGTCCCCCAGTATTCGCTCGGTTGTCAACACGTTCACAAAGCTTTCCAGGTGCTTCGTAATGATCGGTGTGTCACGTCCATGCCGCACAGTCTCACAAACCACCTGCACGACACGTTTCATTGCAAGCGTTTCAATTTCCCGCCCACCAGACCACTCCAACTCCGATACGGAGTCGATGTACTCGAGGGCGCGATTGGTAGCGTGCAGCTCGCGTATCCGCCGGTAGCAACAGGCCAGCTTGCGAAATACTTTGCGATTCTTGTCGGACACTTTCGGTTGACTGGTGCGCAGGTAGTACCGGTAGCTGATCGCCTCCGTTTCCACCCTCCGCCGTACGTCTTCGGGCAGTAGCTGATCGCGCACGATTTTGCGCTGTTGCGTGAGCAGATTCTGTTCGGTAAGCTCCAAGGCTGGCTGCTGTTCGTCGGTGACCGGGAAGATTGACGGTTTCTCTAGTGCTCGATGCCGCTCTACCCACAGCTCGTGTAGTCGGGCACGATAGTTGGTGTGTTCACCGCTGCCGGTGACGACGTAGTGGCAAAACATTAGCTCACGATTACGTTCCGTTGTCCAGTGAAACTTTCGCTGTGCTTTTGGGAATTGCTCACACCCCGGACTAAGGCTCGTTGTGGGGCTGGTTCTCGCGGAGGTACTGTTTTCTTCTGGTGAGTTCGATGCGACGGATGGGTTGCTGCTGCCGTGGGTGGCATTGCCCGGTTGGACGAGTATTTTCTTCAGCTCGTTTGTGACGGCTCCGAGATAGAGCAGCAGTTTCCGCTTGTCGAGAAGCATTTTGTAGACGTCGTAGCGGGGTGCATGCTTCCAGATGTGAAGGTAAATGCCTGCAACGATACAGAGAGGATACAGCGGTGATGAGTACCATGGTGGGGTTGGGGTTAGGGTTAAATAACCACTCAATAAGAAAAATTATGGGTTTTTTTGTGGGATGAAGTAAAATTGAGGAATTTTAATATCCATCAATCAGGTATGAGTTTTAAAACATACTTCAGATGTTTTTGAATGGCATATCATAAATTGAAACCTTTACTGCGATTATAAAAGATAGTTAAACACACCATTTTGCATAAAATCAGGCGGTGGAGCTTGTAAAGCAGAATCTTAAGTTGTGAGAATTGAAACCTTTACTGCGATTATAAAAGATAGTTAAACACACCATTTTGCATAAAATCAGGCGGTGGAGCTTGTAAAGCAGAATCTTAAGTTGTGAGGATTGCATACTTTGAGGCGTAGTTCAAATTGAATGGTTTAACTTGATGTAAAATAAATTTTATCACTAAAAGGTTCCTAAAGTAATGCTATTGATCGATCAAATTAATTTATAAAACATTTTCATTTCACTTTGAAAGCTAAAACGAAATGTGCGTATGTATTGCATAGTTTTAGGCGTAATACAAACTGCGTTGTTATACGCAGTGAAAATAATTACTATTGCCAAAGACAGACTCCTAAAGATATGCAATTGACTGATCAATTTCATTTAATAATGATATTTTGGGCAACAAAGTATTGCTTTAATTGAAATAATCGTAAGGTTTCGTTTACAACTATACCGAAATCTATCATTATAACACCCAGCTCAGTCGGGATGTTAGCACACACTCCTACTCCTCTTGATGATTGAATACATTTTGCTATCACCTTCTAACCCCGTTAAGCCTCTCCACTTTCTAAACGTTTCGCTAGTCCACTTTTCCAGTCCAACATTTCAACAACAAAGTATAAGATAATCCATTCATAAGACATTCCCCATGAGGCATTATCTCCTGCACAGCATTACGTTGGGCGTAGAAAACTCGGTTAGTCTTTCGTCTAATGGTTCGACCGGTTAACGACTGTTTACAAACAAACTGTCCGCTCTGTTCGCATACGCTACTATCCTTTGCCGGTACAGTGTCTACCAATGGGCGTCACAGAGCATCAAGGTTTTCTAGACCCATCAGCCGTACGACCGATTAGGGGGTTATACGGGGTTCAACGGCTAACGCAAGCCCACCACAAACCCTCTGGAAGGGGAGCAAACTTTAGCATTTTAAAGAATCTTTACCCGTCACCAGCCACACACCCATTCCCTACGAGCGGATGGGTCAGGATGCAAACAAGTTCCGGTCATCGGGAGAAGTCCATACGAAGGTACGAAAAGAAGTTGACCAGCGTGGCAAAAGAAATAGATTCGATGAGGGCTAGCCAGCTACGCTTGCAGCCATCTGTTCTCCCTTGTGGTAGACTGTGCACAGAATGTGCGTAGATTGCAAGACTTGCAGGAGGAGAAGGGGTAGGTATTGGGAAAACTATTTTAGCAATTCATTTTCTTCACCCTCGGTCGATGTCCACTTCCAGGGCGAAATTTGCTCCCAATGGGAACATCGGGGCATATAAGAATAGTGTTCCAAAGAAAAGATCAGTTTGGATAAGCTGCTTTAGAATGCTTTCTGTTTGGATCGGCTTTCTCCACAGCTTGTGTTCACAGTATCCTTAATAGAAAAAGAGCACAAGAAATGGCAAAGGGTGAAGCGAGACTCTAAAACTGACCCCTTTGCCCTCCCTGGGGGCGGGCTCGGGATGGAAAATAATTTAAAATTTTACCGATTATAACCCCAGCGCTGCACACCTTCCATGGCTTGCAAGGGCTGAGAGAGTGAAGGTACCTTTAAGCCATCATCAACATCATCGTCGTTTTGTGACGACTTTCTGCCTTCTCCCAGGTTTGCTCCACTCCTCCACCCCCCAACTGGAGCCTGTGTCTTCGAATACTTGACGTAAATTGTTAGAAATTGTACTTTTCCATTCCATTCTGCTTACGCTCTGCTCTGCTCCTCGTATATACCACCCCGACAGCCATTGGATGGGACTTTTTCCTGAGCGTAAGAAGAAAAACCCTCCCAGCCTCTGCCCAACCTGATTGGGCATGGTATGGGAAGGAGCAGGGAACGGTGCTCTTTTAATATTGTGCACTTTTGAGCCCTTTTTTCAGTGCGGAGCGCTTCAAGATTTGTTTCTTTGTGCTTTGTTTTGCTGTATAGAATGTTCATCTTTTACCAGACTTTTGAGTTTATGTTTTACGTTTTGTTTGTTCCCCCCCCCCCCCCCCGTTCCTGTCGAACTGCTGTGCTTTGCTTTGCTGTGGACATTCTTTTGTTTAGCAGCAGCTCTTTTCTCTTTCTTGGACCAGCAGCAAGCAGCAAATACCAATTCCCAAGCCAAGAATGGTTGCCCGTTGTTTGAACGCTCGTTGGACGTTGGCCGAGTGGCTTGGGAGCAAAAAAACTGGCACTAGCAGAAGAGTCAGGATTAACGCAACGCTAAAAAAAAAAGGAGAAAACCAGGAGGCGCACAGCACTAGCCAAAGGGAAATGGTTTTACAAAGTTTGTTTTTTAAAAAGTTTGCGAGCGCATTTTTTGTTGAGCTTTGGTTCTGTATTGTGTTGGGGTGTGATTATCTTGCTGGCGGCGTTTGTTGCGTAGCTTGGAAAGCTTGCATCGGAAGAAGTTTATTCTGTTTATTTTTTCTCGTAGTGCTTTTTGTTTTGCTATGCCAGTATGTCGAATGAAGCGAAGGGCTATTTCAACAATGGATTAAAAACTGGTCGAGATTTTGAACGTTTTTTCTTCTTCTTTTGGTAGATAAATATTTCAGATGCAACCTAAGGTGTGCGGAGTGTTTCAAAGGAGTTATTTTTCTCGTACAGTAGAGTAGTTTGGCAACATGTCATGCAGTATTTGGCAGTGTTCTTATAATGTTTTGGTAGAAAGATATTTTTGGATTTTGATATTAAAAAAAATATATGTTAAAAAATAACAAATTTAAGGACCTTCTTTCCTAATGATAAATGGTTTTTTTTCTAATATTATTCCCTCGGGATATTATATTCATATTCGAACTAAAGTTCATTTCACACAAACATAACTTGAGCTTGACACGTTTTGGCTCGAAGGACCAAATGCAGGGTTTCCCGAGATGTGTTAGTTGCTTCTTAAATAGTTTATAATAGACACTTTCGTTGATATCGGTGAATTGAAAAAAAAATGTGTAAACTTATTGAAACCCCCATTTAAATATAATAGGCACTTAAATGACTGTTTTCAAATAGATTATCTAATTTTGAAACCCATCTACTGACACACAAGAATCCTTTCTGAGACTTCAAATCAACCCAAAGGCGCCATTTTGCTAAACAATCTCTGTCAGCACGGTGTATCATTATTCTGCCCCAACAAAGATGATACAAATTTCATCGCCATTTCCCGGAAATTCAATACGCGCACGGCGTGCCAAAGGAAAAAAAAATCTGACAAATCATCAAACACATAATCGGACCGGGAAAACCACTCCCTCGGCACAGCAACACGACACCAGCGAAAGGAGCCGTGTACAGCGTGTGCATATAAATTCACAGCCCACGCTCCATCCTTACATCGCAAGTGGTTTTGGGGCTGGTTTCACTGCACTGCACTGATGTACAAGTACATAATGCATTATTTCACCACTGCGCTTTCGATTGGTTTATTGAACGAGTGTGTGTGTGTGTCTGTGGGTGTGCGTAGCATTTTTTTGTTTATTTTGCAATTCTCCACCAATGCATGGCGGCAGCAACAACAGCTTAAATGGTGCGGAAAAAGTGGTTTCAACAAAAAAAAAGTGCATCCAAGCAAGCGCTGGCATATGGTGCATATGGAGTCGCATACGATGCGCTCGCTTGTGTGTATGCAGGGGTGGAAAAATACGCGTCAATATTGTTCGTTTAGCTTATGGAAATATTGCACTTCCCCCGTCCGAGCCCACAGTTTCCTGTCCGAGCGTACCCGGTGGTGCGGACGAAAAAAGGGATTTATTACCCCTTCTTTGTCTAGCACTGCCTGCACCGATTTTTGGCCCATCGTCTCCATGCTCCAACCCATCCCTGCCTAACGCATATCCTCCCTCAGGGGGAATTTGCATTTCAACAGCGTACGTAAAGTGCGTGGCAGCCTGCAGTGGCCAACAAGAGCGATACTGCTCGTTAGAAACAAAAAAAGCGTACGCACAGAACGAACTCGTGGCTCGGGGTCAGTTTTTCAACGCCCACATACACACATTGGAGCACGCGTATCTCGGGATTCGCACGCATGCGGGGAAAAAAAGTCCGCTCAGCACACACACTCACACACAAACAGAGCGCCCCATACTGGTCAACGGTCGCTGATTCGTCGCTCGCTCGCCGGGAAAAAGGGAAAGCAGCAGGCCTTTTACGGTTTGGATTGGTCATCCCAAACTGCTTGGCGAGGGGATTGTTGATGGTGATGAAAATAAAGCACGGGCAAAAATAGGATACGCACACCAGCGGGGGAGCAAAAAAAAAAAACACACACACACACACACACACACACACAAAAAAACGTTCTCCCTCACGCACACAAAAATGGGATCGGAGCGCGATGATGACGGAGGCTTCACACGGCTGGCTTCCACCGGATGAGGCGCGAGTGTCCTACCCTTAAGGGAAACGACCCACAGGAGTGTACGGGATGAAGATAGATCTCATCCTTTCAATGATGGAGGGGACGATTGAAAAAAAAACAACAATGGAAACGAACTAAATAGAGGGAAAAAAATGTACGCCCACTTTTTATCAGCATCACGCAGGGCTCGTCCTTTGTTCTTTTGTCTAGCTGGATGGTGGTGTCCTTTTAAACTCCTTTTCATTTGTGTATTGTTGCGGTTTACTGTCCTTTAATGCTTTCACCATTTTGTGTTATGCATTTTATGCTTGTATGGCCATATATCATTCTTTATATATTAGTTCTGCATGATATTCAAATCTCTTTAACAGGCATTCTTTATATATTAGTTCTGCATGATATACAAATCTCTTCGAAAATCAAAGCACATTTCAGCAGACAAGTTTTTGCCTCTTTTTTATGTGAAGAAAGACTTGAAGTGATTTTTACTAAAAATATCGATATATTAAGTTAAACTTTTAGAGTAAACAATAAATTTCGATTGCTTAATATGAAGCGCAATATAAATTCTAAATGAACAGGAGAAAATAAATATTAAAAAAACATATCCTTAAATGGAAAAAAAATAAACTCTATGCAAACTTATTTGCACACCTATTCGCCTTAGCACAAAAGGATAATCTCTATCTTACCATTATCGTTCGCGATTGGCAATCTAGTCGAGTTTAGATCAATATCTGCTTTGATGTAACTCAAAAATGCTCAAAAATGTTAATTTCATCAATACAGGGTTTCCCACGACTGATTTGTTGGCTCCCGTAATTTATTGGGTTCGTTTAATGATTTAGTTACATTTTTAGATATTTTTCTTATAGATTTGTGGATCGTTCCCACGATTTATTGCAATCGTCCCTTTGCAAATCAATACAAAAGATCCAAAACATAGTGGAAATGTCCAATAAAACGCCGGTCTCGTGGTACAGTCATCAACTCGTACGACTTAACAACATGCCCGTCATGGGTTCAATCCCCGAATGGACCGTGCCGCCATACGTAGGACTGACTATTCTGCTATGGGGGGAAATCATCAATAAGTCACTGAAAGCCAAGCCTACAGGTGTACAGCTGGTACAGTCAGACCTTGAACGACAACGGTTGTTGAGCCAAAGAAGAAGAAGAAGAAGAAGAAGTCCAATAAATCGTAGGAAGGTTCCAAAATCATATGCAAAGGATATTCACCCTGCAATGAAGCTTACAGTTAATGAGATTAATTGCCGCAATCAAGATGCTCGACGACATGAAATACACTTCAATGATTGTCGCTTGATCGTTGACCTCTGATAATGTCCTTTCCCTTTAGCTAAAGGCTAAAAGGTAGCTTCAGAGAAGAAGTGCACTCAATACATCAATACGGCGTATCGTATGGTGTGTTGATAGATTCCACCTTTGCGTAAAATGTAGGTTATCGCAAGCAATTCAACTATCGCTCCAAGTGTTCACATGAAACTGTTCCATTTTTGTAAAAAATACGAGGTTAGCGTCTCATCTCACTGACGCTTGATTTGTTCCGGAACGAAGGGCAACCAGTTTGTATGCAACAACAAGCTCCGGCCATCCACTCGAAGCGCAAAACGCACAAGGACACCAATCAAGCAAATCCCACCAGGATATATCCACAAGCCTTCCTCAAATGAACTCGAGGTAATAGTTTTAAAGGGGACCTGGCCGGCGTAAGATCCTTTTACAGATCAACCCGTCTGTCCGGGTACGTTCCCACATCCAAAAGGTCCAAACGTTTGGAAGCCTGTAGAGAGGGCAATCCACTCGACCATGTACATCCGCGTCTATTCTGGCTGAAACCGGCGTCGTCTTCATAGGTCGTCGTCGTAATGGCATGGAGCTCGCGACGGCGTCCTCGCTCTCGTCGTCACCATTCGTCGTCGCACAGTCGCTGTCGTCTTTTTTAAACAACGCTTTCTCGCCCACGCTATCGCTGGAGCGGTCGCTTTTTTTAAACAACTTTTTTAAACAACTTTCAATTGCTCGCAAACCGCGCGACGTCGACACGGCGAAAAACGGTGGACGGCTGCCGCCGCCGCACTGGTACCGCTTTCGAATGGGGAAGGGAGCGGGACTGAGACGCACGGTTTGCAGTTCCGTGTGTGGCTCACGTCTTCATGCCGTTGCCTTTGCCGTTGCCGGACGGGGTAGATGCACACATACGCCTCACACCAACACATAGAGACGGAGTGCACCCCACATGCTAGGCTAGGGGTTAGAGCGTGTTAGTTGGAAGCGTTCGCTGTAGTGGTGGATAGTTCGTTGCATTCGTCCCTTAAAATAATAATAACGGTCGCTCAGCGTCACCAACGAATGTGTGTGTGTAAGTGTTGGTGGAAAGTGGTATGCTCTTACCTTGCTCCCCAAGATACCCTCCGTGTGTATCCGAGAGAGAAAGAGAGAGAGAGAGCGCGAGAGATGATAGTTTGCCATGTGCAAGTTGCACGCGACTGCCGAGCCACATGTGTGGCGCGAGTGTTTGCCGCCACCGTCGTGCGCGATATCGGTACACTGGGCAGGCGTATGCATGTGTGTGTGTGTGTGTGTGTGTGTGAGGCAAACGATTCTCCTTCTCCCCCAATGGGTAGAGGACTTCTCGGCACTGGGTAGAGGACAATCCTGGCGGGAGTGTAAGAGCCCGTTCGATCTTTTCTCCACCTCCCCCAGCCCCGGCTAGGAAGGGGTGGCGATAGTGGTGTGATAGTGTTGCGTAGGCAAAATCCAATCAACATGTGTTTACAGTGCTGCTCATCATTTGTGACACACTGTCACAGTTTTTTTTTAAATCGTTAGTAATAGATTTGAATAATCCTTTTTGGACCGTTACTCCTGAATAAAAAAAATAGATTTGAATAAAAAATAATTAATAGAATTAAGCCGGTCTCGTGGTACAGTCGTCAACTTGTAGCACTGAACAACATGCTCGTCATGGGTTCAAGCCCCGAATGAACCGTGTCCTGCTATGGGGGGAAATCAATAAGTCACTGAAAGCCAAGTCCACGAGTAGTACAAGCAGGCCTTGACTGAAAAACGGATGTTGAGCCAAAAAAAGAAGAAGAAATAGAATTGATACTATTTGTAAAAAAATGTGTGAAATACTAGTACAGGAGTAATTGACCTAATTAGGAAACTATTATAGGGGTCCTTTCCGTTTTAAGATCGTAGGTTACAATTTCAGCCTGTCAGCTGTTAGCATTGTATAGCAGTTTTCGAGCAGCTATCTAAGTAGGTATCATATACAGGTGGGCTTATCTCAAGGTGTATGAATTTAGATGGCTGATTTTTATAGCTTCTGTTTCTGAATGAAGATTTTTACAGTGTGTTGAGTATTTGTCAAGCCTCCAGAAAGCTTGTTTGAACAAAAGTTTTCACCCATCCTGTCAAAAAGTGATATTCAAATTTCCCTGGAGACCACCTGGACTACATACACTTTGATTCTAGATTCCACCACGTGATCTCTTTAATGCACCTTGGGGTAAATGTAAACAACACCGTGTTTTCGAGCAGGTACTCGAATCTAATTCTAGCTTTGAGGCTAGAATAATCTAGACTGAAAATTGCAGGCAAGTTTTTTGTGTGGTTTTGTATGGAGTGTTTACACGATTTAAGCCTCCAACTGTCAAACTCCATACAAAAAACTAACTAGAATTGTGAAGGGTTAGCCCCATTGTTAATTTCCACACAACCAAATTGAGACAATTTCGTTCAGCATGCTTACCCAAGTGTCATTTGTACTAAATTTTTAACCATGATCTGCTCGAATGGTGCTCGAAATACTAAAAAATAGAAAGTGTCACAATTTCGTTTGTACGTGCGAATGACCTTCTTCTATTGGATGAAGATGGCGTCCTACTTTTACTGTACTAAGGTACTTTTTGTACGGCGTTATTTGGTGAAAATTCGACGGTTTTTGTATAAAAAAAAACTATACGACCAGTAATAAGCATTGGAAACGTTATTTTCCAAAGGATAGAGAAGAAAGCATCGAAAAATAGACTTCACGGTCGATTTTAAGGGCTTGTTCTAAAAGTCCCTTAAACTGGTGCAGTTTAAGGGAAGTTTATGGTGCCAGTTTAAGGGAAACAGCTCGAAACTCCGATTTTAGAACTCAAAAATGTCAATTGGGTATAGATAAAATTGTTCTTAAAATATATAAAAATGTACTAAAAACAATATGCTTTCCATAATTACCTAAATATTTCAAATAAAGATTTAAATGAGAGAAAATATAAAAATCGACACGCACTGTACCTAAAGCAAGAGCAGGCAAGGTGTAGATGGATGCGTGCGTACCGACCGTGGTACAGTGCATTCTGCCATTGACGTAGATACGTAATGTTGAACATAATAGACGGAAGTGGGCTCGCAACAGGAAAGTGGGTAATTGGAAAATGGGAGGAAGAAGATGGAGGGGGAGGAGGACGAAATCTGTGTGAGAGCGTCAGCAGAACGGACACTGAGTATCGATGCAACGGCACCTTCCCTAGCTACTTCCTGCCAAGCAGTGTGGGACAGGTGATGATGTCGGGTGTCGGGGCTAGGGTAGATTGCATTTGTATTTGTATGCCCTCCCTGCCCAACCGCACCTGCATGTGTGTTTAGATACATGCATCAAGCGTGTGCGTGTGTGTGCATGTGACGCTGCCTCGCATTAGAGGGCTTATAGTTTTACGAGCTAATGAGCGCAGGCAACCATCATAAGTTCACCTCTCGGCAAAAACATCGCGTATTCAAAAGCGAACTGAAACCTATAGCGCCTATCCTAAACTGCGTAGAATGTGTAGAAAAAAAGCAAAAAAAAAAAAAGTCCGTCCAGTGGTGGTGGTTAGTGGGTGCCGATGCCGTTCGATTGCACGGATGAACGCATAAGCCCCTCGCAATAAAGGGGAGGACGTCAATAAACATTAGCACACACGATACACACGGCGGTGGCACGGTGGCGGTGAGCACATCAAACGCTCAGTTATGTATGAAATAGAATTTTGCGTACCAATTACATTTAATATTATCGTCATCATCATCATCATCATCATCGTTGTCGGTTCGTCGACGTCGTTCGGACGTCGTTGCTATGGTTCCCGGCGATAGTTTGAGTTTGATAGTTTGTGCGCACTATTGAACCGTTGCACGCACACTACTGTGCACACGTGTTTATCGTGGTTGCTCATTAAAATTGAAACTATTGCGTTTGGTAGAGGGTAAATAAATGGAAATGGAAATGTATTTAACCATGTGTTAAGTAAAAAAATGATAAAAATAAAGTACAAATAAACAAAAAAAATAAAAAAATGATAAAAATATTTCAATAGTAAAAACAATTCAAACAAACAAGTCAAACTGTATTACTAAATCAAAAGGCTCAAAGATTGAATGTTCAACCCTCTTAATTAATATTTCTCAAACCAAACTTTTCGATTTCTAATGCACAACATTGCCTCCCAAATCCGAATCATTAATATCAACTATTTATTGTCTCTTTCTCGGCAACGTTTTCTACGTCCCTTTCTAAACGCATCCTCTTATCGCGGGACCACTGCACAAAGTGCGCCCACAGACCCGCGGGGTGAGCAAACGTTGCTGGAATTCATAATTTATCGGCGAGAATTAATATAAATAAAATCTATACTGTGTCCCCGGGAAAATGCTAACCGACATGTGCGTCCCGGGATTTTTCCTTCATCTCATCTCGCTCATCTGCTACACACACACACACACGCAGATAAATCGGTCCGACCCGAAAGCTTCGCACGGACAACAGCGCTATAATGCACACCTCTCGCGGGTGAAGGATCTCTGCCCCCGTCACTGACTCTGCACAAACGGGGAGGCTATTTTGCACCTTTTTTTTCTTGTTTTTTCGCCGAGCATGCTATCGAAAAGGTATGTACGGTTACGGTGCATCCGGCGGAGTGTGCACCTCGTTTAGTGGTTGGGTGAAAATATAAAGCAGTGCGTTAGTATGCGTGTAGTTTGCTAGTTTTCCTTTTTGTTTTTGGTAGTTGCAAACTAATTTTCACTCGCATGATATGTGCACTCTCGTGGTAGATGAGTAGAGAGTGCTACACATAAAGCACACTTTGGTGTGAGGAGTTCAAGCCGTTTGCCGTACCACCATCACTAAGCTGGGCAGATGCACCCGGCACGCCATTTCACCATGCAAACTCCCGGACGTCCCGTTTTTTTCTGGTGGTTCGTTTTAATTGTTTTCGTTTGCCCGCGGTTTGGTCAGCGATGACATTGGTGCGCTTTTGCCTTGCGCTGCCCGGGCGTTTGCGAACCGGTGTATCGGTCGGTTGCTGTTTGCTGCGTTGGTTCTAATCAGTAGGAAAAATCGGCAACGTTACCCCCCCCCCCCTCGCCACCCCAGTTTTCTCTGCTTGTGATAATGAATTTGAAAAAAGCTGTATTTCATCTGCACAAG
>KI920058.1:0-12525 GCA_000473525.2 Anopheles melas | reverse complement strand
TATATATATATATATATATATATATATATATATATATATATATATATATATATATATATATATCAAACGTGTGCGTGTTTGTTGGGGTGCAAAAAAGGCGAAAAAAGAGGTTCGAATCATGATAGAGTAATTATGGAATTTGATTAGAAACATAACATAGTGTGTGACGGTAAACAGCGGGCTTGTATTGTATTTAAAAGTACATATAGTATGCTTTTTTATTTGCTTTATATGTGCAATGGAAGCGCCTGGTGTTTTAGTACAGTCGATGGAGAAGCCCAGTTGTTTATGATTTGATAAGATATGTACTTTAATTTCAGGCATCGGTTTGAGGCTTGGTTTGAAATATATGCGTTAATTATATATAATGATACATCAGACAATATTGTTAAAATTCATTAACAATATTTTCCAAACGAAATCCGTTTTTGGTTGATAAAGGAATAAATGTAATTTCTAGGACGATAGTTTTACGTTGCCTTATTGCAGCTGAGACACTTTTTTGTGTATGAGAGATAAAAAGAGTAAATTTTCACGTATTTTTTGTTTGAATTCATCTTCATTTACGCTACGTACCAAACGAAGCATAAACGTACGAATCCTGTTTAATTTTGTTGATTCTGTTCCCGATTGCCGTACCGCTTTTTACATTTCTTGTAGCTTTCTTGTGTTGCCTCGCTGCTCTGATAATGCCGTGGATGAGCGTCGTTGCAGAACTCGACCCGGCAAGACATTTGCCGGATTTTTCTTCCCATCTCCCTACCCAAAAAAAAAAAGAACGAGCAAGCAAAAGATACATAGCAGCAGAGAGCGCGATGGACGCTTTTTTCAAGTGTACACAGCACAAAAAAAAAGAATGACAAGTTTTAGCTGCGGGACGGCACTGCTCGAGTGTACATCGTAATTAAGAAAATTTTAAAATATTCCAAAGCTATAATTTCCAGCGTGCCATCGTGCCACTTCTTTCTCACTGCGAGCGCGCCCGGCCGGTCGGTCAAACGTTCGGTAAGCGGGAGTAATACAAGAGTTTGGGGGTAGAAAAACGACAAGCGAAAGCAAGAAAGAAAAGAGCCCTGGCAGGACGGTGCGCAGGAGAATGCGAACGAAGAGCAAATTGAATGAACCAACTCAGCCTCCACTGGTGCTTTTTTCCAATTTTGGATGGCGAAGAAAGAGGGCAAAAAGCTTCCCGCGGATACAATTACGTTACGGCACGGTGGGCAGTGGGGATGAGTAGAAGGAAGGACTGAACAGCGGACTTTGTTTTTCTTCCATTTTTACCATAAAGGGGATGGGGGCAAGCGGGTGAGGCGGTGGCGTTCATCTCCATTTTGTTTGTTCGTTTCCCGTCCGATGGGTGAAAATTTGCTTTCGCGAATGAAAATTTGCAACGGAAAGAGATCGCTGATGGTGGTGGTACGGGGCTATTTTCCGTTTTTTATTTCCCTTTTCCTTATCACGCCCGGAGGGGAAGAGAGAGAGAGAGGGAGAGAGCGAGATCCCGGGAACTGTCAGTGCAGCAACGCGGAGGAGAAAATGAATTCGAAGTAAAGGAAAAACTTCGACCGGGATTCCTTGGCTTGGCCCGGGCGGTGTGAGCTGACACCGTTAGGAGCGAAAAAATGGCAACCCATTTCCTGGGCAAGTGTGGGGGCCTGTGGAAGAGTGGGATGAGCGGACTAAAAGGGATATAAAAGAGAGCAGAGGAAAGGGAAAAAAAGAGAAAACATTCATTTTGAAAAAGAAACACACACAAAAAAAGCAACCGACAGCTTGATAGCTCGGTCTCGGACGTTTCCTTTAGTTTTCGGTAAGACGTTCCGAGGGCAGGAAAGCGAAACGAACCATTGGCAAACAAAAACAAGCAAAAAAAAAAAGAGAAATATAATACCAGCAACAACAGCGCCGCCCGGGAAGCAAGGTAGCACAAAAAGCTGTCAGATAAAAAAAATTGTTTAAACAACAAAACTGTGCAATATTTTCGGGGCCCGTGCTTCGGTGCTCGTTTTGGGCTGGAGAGGTTTAGGTTCTTCTTTACTGATGTCATTTTTTTCTGATGGAGTTTTAGCCAAGCATTTTATGTTAATGTCCAAGTTTCATTTCTTCCCTACTTCATTTATGTTTGCATTATACAATAGTTATTGGTATATGGTTTATATTATTGTTTTTAAATAGAAGTAGTTAAGTTTTTGCAAATTTATGTTGTTTAATAGCTTTATTTGTATTTTAGTACAGAAGAAAAATTTAAGCTTTTAGCGTAAACTGTTTACATTTATTATTAAATTACGTTTGCTGTAAAACCGTGCACAATGAACTATAGATATTAATGATTT
The DNA here is from genome assembly GCA_000473525.2 of Anopheles melas. Lineage (NCBI taxonomy): Eukaryota > Metazoa > Arthropoda > Insecta > Diptera > Culicidae > Anopheles > Anopheles melas. Next base: position 10,192 of record KI920058.1, on the reverse strand, counting down.
GTCATTAAACCGGACTGAAGACGGTACAGCACACTATCAACACTCCATAACTCGTGTGCTCTGCTTGTAAAGAAGTTCCCCTCCTCTCGCCATCAAACGCGGGAACCTTTAAATCCATAAAAATGACTTCTGTCCGCTTTCATCATTTGCTATGATTGAACAACTGCAAAAAGAAGCACTGTCGCGCAGTGCATCTTGCCCGGGCGAGGAACCTTTAAATCCATAAAAATGACTTCTGTCCGCTTTCATCATTTGCTATGATTGAACAACTGCAAAAAGAAGCACTGTCGCGCAGTGCATCTTGCCCGGGCGACCACCTCCACCGAAAAGCTTTGGAATGGAATGGAAGGAAAATGCTTTTTGAAATGGAAATATATCCTACATAGCGCTTGCCGGTTGGAAATGTTATTTTAGCAATAAATATTCTCTCACCCACCCACCCCGAGTGGTTCCAGCAATCGAGCCGAGCAATGAAAGGTACGATAATGACAGTGGAGTTGATGTCACCGGCTCGAACACTCCCTGTGGAGTCTGTGGCACTTCTCCTCTTGAAGAAGAAGGAGAAGAAGAAAGGGAAAAAAACAAACCGTCTCCGTCCACAAGGAGAAGGATTGTGGAAAGTTTGGCTGGGCCCGGTTCCCTCCACCGGTCCTAGCACTTTGTGCGCGGGCACTGAAGCGTACCGGCCAGTACCCATCGCAGCTTTGGTGCGCTTTTTCTTCGTCCATTTTTCACCGTCGCAGTGAGGAGGGTGGTGCTTAAAAGGGGAGAAGCATTGGCGAGCGGAGCGGATCCATTACCACACTGCTTCACGGCGTGCTATCAGTCACCTTATTCGGCTTCGGAAGGAAAAATCCCACGGAGTGTGATGGTGCGAGGAGCAGTGGAGCAGTTTGTATTAATTTCCACATTTTCATTCCCATTCGCACTTACTTTGTGTGTACTGGACAGACTGAAGCGGAGGTGGAGTAGGGGGGGGGGGATAAGTGGGACGCATTTGAAGATACAAAAACCGGGTACGAAGCGCGTGGTGCAAGTGCCGAGAGGAGAAAAATTAATTTATTTCTCACAGTGAAAAATAAATTACGCAAAAAAAAAAACGAAGAAGAACGAAGTGGGAAAAATGCAAGCAGTAGAGAAATGACGAACCGAGTGAGACGGGGGAAAAAGTGGGAAAAACAAACACACAACAACGCTGCCCAGGGAGAGAGAGAGAAAGAATGATGCGGGACAGCAAGACAGGGAGAAGTTGTCGGTTCCCCGGCTCAAGTAAAGTTGCTGCTGACGTGGTGCTCATCTTGGAGTGGGTGGAAAGCAAGGAAAAAAAAGGCCACCGAACCGAGAAACACCGACGCAGCGACAGCAACCCGAGCGGGCGGGTCAAAAGGTGGACCGAGAGAAAATGCACTTGACGACGGACACTCTGGACGCTTTTCAGCGCCAGTTTTTTTTTGCCACCCTCACCCTCCATGCCCTCATCTTTCGCTTCATCCATCCGTGGAAAAGTTTTTATTTTTCTTCCATTTTTCTATCGTGCCTTTTCTGTACCTTTATTTAGATTTGAAAAGCGCAAACCGGATGAGAAAGCGTTCAGGGGGGGGGGGGGGGAGGGGAGAAGAACAAGAAAAGGGGATGATGAAAACGTACACCACCGGGGCCAGGACCATTAAAATCGAGCAGTCCAGAAAGGTCCAGAAGTGGTGGAAATGGAAGGCAGAGAGAAGGGAGGCTGTTTTTCTTACTCCCGTTTTCATTCTCTTTGTTGTGTTTTACACACGAACGGAGCTTTTATTTTTAACGCTGTCAGTCAGTGCGTCCTGCGCTGTATCTGGCAGGGGCAGAGATGCCGGAAAGACGCCGGAAGGAAACGGAGTGTATAAATCGTTGCAAACGGTGCATACGGGCCCGGCTGGCAACGGGGGCATTGCATTAGATTGCATTAAACGAAACATGGCAAGATTAAGAGCGAAAGGGAGGGAGATGAGTACGGGTTTATAGGAAAGTTTTGTGTGTTGAACGGTACGGAAGCAAACGGATACTAATGGGATCGATGAAAGAATGGTAACCCGTTCTCTGTCGGTTCGGTGTTGAAGAGCGGAATATCCTTTCATTCTTTTCAATCACCATCACACTCACTGGAGGATGGCCAGGATGGAGGAGTTTGTGTTTTTTTTGTCTCCTATAGCGATCGTTATCGAGTTAATTGACCGTACCGGGTGATAGTTTTAGAGTCTTGTCCGTTTTTCACAAGTGGTTTAGCATTTTAGTACACCATATCGAGCCCATTTTGTGTCGTTTAATTGACTAAAAGGAACCGTTGGTAGGGGGCAGTTAGAAGAGTTTAATGTGGTTGCATACTGAAGGTTGAGCAATCGATCCAAATTGCTGTTGGGAATGGGGATGTGTTTTTTTTCCCTGTATATAATCGATGCACTTCCGACGGACTAGTATTCGCCTGAATGTACACTCTTTGCATGTCATAAGCGATTTGAAACGCTGTGTAGCTAATGTTCGCCTAAATGTATACTATTTGCATGATACAATCACCATCCAACGATTTCTAGGGAATGCTCTTAAGAACATTTCTATTAAACAGCTGCCAAAATAGCACTTTTACTTCACGCGAACCTCATCGGTGACCAATTCGTAGTATATTACGTGAGCTGGTGACACTTTCTCACCGCGCACAATCGCAATCAAGGCAACCGTTAAGCAGCAAGCTCAACAAGGTTAGGTGAATAAAATCATTTCCTTTCACCCGGCACTTGATGACCACTGTACATTTCCATTATTTGGTGACACGGCCTTCCAAGCACTCTGAAGTTCGTCTCAGACGCAATTCAATCAAGCCGGGGCACTCAACGCCACGTGAATTAATGATGTTTTCTTCAATTAAATCCAGCGCAGGGGTGTTTCGGTTTGGCCGACGTAATATTTTTCCTTCTAATTGACAACGGGGTGTCGTAATTAACTTAACTTGGAGCGTTTTTTTTTTCTTCGAGTTCTTCTTAAGATAGCCTGAAGCAGTTAAGCAATGATGTACGGTTAATGGGTAAGCAGTTACAAAAGTGACAGGATGTTTGCAAAATTAAGTGAGCAAGAGAAGTTGTTTTAATGGCTGTTTGTTGCTTTAAATGTGCAAAAAGTGTCACCTTCGTTAAATAATGCTTGGGGCAAAAAATAAAGCGGGGGAATATAACTGCATACCCAAACCAAGCATTTAGACGGGACTAATTTACATTGATTGTTATCGTACTTTTAGGTTGATTGTATTGCATGCAGCATCGAGCAGCACATTGATTGTAAAGAGTTTTTGTGTTTGAAAATAATTGTCTCCTATCGAAGTACCAGGGTAACGATTGAGTTTTATTGTCACTTTTGTCAGCAGAAGCAAATAAATTCGTCTAGCCGTTATCGAAGCAAATGGCTTCATTTATAGCGATGAAAATCGAATGGAAAATATATATATATATATACATGACGCCACTGGTCTCGGAATGAAGTGATGCTGGTTTCCTTTTTTTATTGCTTCCCGAGACACAGACATCGACCAATGTCCTGTTTCTTCTCTCAGATCTTCGCTACACCTCCTCTCGAACTCCACCCACCCAGGCACATCGCTCCCGCCCTTTCCGACTCACCAGCGACAACGACGACGACGATGATGATGAGGTTTTAATTGTGTTATTTTTTAATTAGGCAAAAAATTAAAACGTTTGTCCGTTGCACGAGTTCGCTTCGCTGAACCCATGCCACCATCATCATCTCTTTTGCACGGTCTGGACAGTTTTCTGGCCCGCGTTTTCGCTTCCCCAAAGACCCCCACCAAGACTGGTGTGTTTGTGAGAGTGGACGTGGAGCAAAGACGTCAACAAACAACAAAAAACTGGAACCATCGTCTTCCTTTTTCTCCATTTTCGCTTTGCTTCACGCGAAACGTCTAGCGGGCGGAGGGTTTGACGGAATGGAGGAAATGTCCCTCCACCAGCACGTCATCGTTTGAGTCAACAACTTGGTCGCGTGTTTTTTTTATGGTGTGCGTTGCGCGGCGGAAAACTCTCTTTTCTCATCATGAGCAAAAACAACAAAAAAAAGACCGAAGAAAAATTTTAAATTATTCCTTGAGTGGACATGTTGAAGAAAGATGGCACGCGGGGCGAACGGTAAGAAAAGCTGGCCCTTTAATTGATCCGGTACTGGTCGACGGATGTGCACGGGAGGGAAGTAGAAGGGTGGTTTTCTTAATTAAAAATAACATTTTTTTTTAAATTTCACCCTCCAACGTGTCCTGCTGCTGATGGTCTGTTTCTCAGCAAAACAGGAGGTCAAAACCGGGACCATGAATGCTGTTCGGAGAAAGCAAACAGACAGTTTGCGCGCTGGGAAAAAGTTGGTTCGCTTTTCCACTGCAGTCCCCTGCATGAAGGATGATTGGTTGTTTGGCAAACGTGAAAAGATGGAGATGTATTTGCAAATTATTTTATGTTAAAGATGTTGGCATATTTTCAGTGTCAAAAAGTATCTTATTTGCCCGAGAAATTGTATAAATATGAGTAGAAGTGTCACATTGAATACTTTCAGGCGTTAAAAATTAATAATTTTAAATGGCATATATTTAGGCGCTCAATGTCTTTGGGACAGTTAAATTAATTTAAACATAACAATATGGTGATAAAATTATTACATCACAAATGTATAATATTCACGAGCACAAATTGCATTGTACAAGCCCAATCACTTGCCACGCTGCTACCCAAAACTGGTGCCTTTTGCTCTTGTTGCTAATTAATCAAAACGGGACGTTGTCTAACGGCTTCAGCGGATTGTAACAGCCATTGCCCATTTGCCCAGGTTCCGTTTTTTATCCCCTTTGCCGAGAAGAAATGTAAATAAAAGTATACATTCAGTCACGTTTGGTGGTTGAAACGGACACGGCGCGAAGGAACTGCGGGTGATACGACACAACCCAAACCAAAAAAATATGCATGGAATAATAATCATTGCTGCTGGAGACTTTGGTGTTCTTCTGCCCTCTTTTATGGCGTTGGTTGCGGGCCAGGGTGGAAGCTTTTCCAGCTCGCCATCGTTACACTTGACTGGCTTCATTTCGGGCAGTGCAGAGAGGGTAGGACATTGGAATGAAATACACTTTTGCCCGCAACATCACCAGGCCACTGCTTGTGGAGGAGCGGCGGAAAGGTATGGTATGGTCATTAAAGGAGCGCTGAGAAAAGGGGTGGGCCATTTCAGTGAAACAAAAAAACTCGAAGTGAGAACGCATTCTGAAACCGGTAGCAGAGATTGTTCGGGTAAGCATAAAAGCTTTCAGTGCCTTTTGCCTTTGCCATTTTCCCCCACGCCAGGCCGGGGTCTTCGTTCGCTGCTCCTTAAGCTTCTTCCTTCCAACAGCTCGCAAGTCCCACCCCGCAAGTCTCTGGCGTGCCCTAACGGACCGGGTTTTTATGTTTCCAAATGGCAAATCATTCTTGTCTGCCTTCCAATTTCCTGCCCTTCCTTCCCGAGCGTGCCATTTTTCTTTTGCAAACCCATAGTTTTCCACTCTCCAGTGTCGAGTAAAAAGGAGGTTTTCTTTTCAATTTCGAAGCGCTCCACCTTCTCCCGCTTCGCTTGGTGCGCCATGTCCATCCGTCAAAGGGCTTTGTTTGGTGCTTCGTTAGGGTTTTCCATTCGGGCTTTTTTCTTCTACTGGTTTGTGCTGGAGTGGGCATGAGCTAGGGGGACGTCCTCCATTGTGTCCGACGGGTTGGGAGTTTTTGAAGATTGAAGTAGGGGGTTTTACGAAATAAAAGCTCTTCTCTTCGTTTTTTTAAGAGTCCAGCAGAAGAGGGCTTCCTTTTCGATGGTCAAAAAACGATTGTTGTAAAAAGGTGGAGACTAATGTTGGTTTGCTGAAGCAGACGTGAATAAAGGGGCACACACATAAACACAAAGACAAAAGAGAGGGGATGGTCTCAGTGTTGAAGTGTGGTTTTGTGTTATTTTAAGTTGAATAAAATGTGTAAAATAAGCTAAAATTAAGAAACGTGGTTGTTAAAACAGGTTTTATTCTCCACTTTCATAATAAAATAAGTTGATGGTATTTTTGAAATGTAAAATATAAAATTACTGCTACCATTCTTAGCCCAAAAAGCCCAGACTTTCTGGACAAATTTTTAAGAAAACCAGTAAATTTCAATTTCCTTCAATTAACACGGGAAACCAGCGCAGCTGACCAAACAAAAACCAGACGTCCCATAATATACAGGATTGTTGCCCGTTGACTGCTTCGTGGAAATCGTTTCCCCATTCAGTCCAGCAATGTTTAGGGCCCTGTTCGTTTTGGCCATCGGTTTTTGCTCAACGGACTGTTTTTTTACCATTTTACCCTTAGTTTTCTAATGAGTTTAGCATCCGTTTGGCTAATCATTAGACCGGCAAGATCTTTGCCCTTGCTTGGATTTGGAACGGACACAAAAATGTGTAAAATCAGCTTATCACCATGTGATTAATGGCACCTGGTGAGACTTTCCATTCAAAATGGCAATGAAAACTGATTGCCACGAGCGCTGGATCTGTTTGTGGTTGGAAGATTAATATTACTATTTGAGGTAACTAAAACTTACACAGCGCGATAAATGGAAATTTGTTTTTATGACAAAAAAACAATCAATAATTTACGGAAGGTAATGAATTAAAAAATGTGTAACAAATATGTTAAAATTATCGCAAAGTCTTAAATGATTTTCTTGTTCACTAAGCTGTTTCATTTGAATTTGTTTTTTTCCTCATGGCGAGCAGGAACATTAAAAAGGCTAAAGTTTTCTATAATAATTCTTTGGATCTCAAATACACAAACATTCCAACGAGCGTCTCGAGCGGTGTCAAGTGTAATGGCAGGTTTCGGCTTTCTCACAGCCATGCCACAATTGCGTAAAACAACACCAAAAGAATGCTATGATTAATTGCAAAAGAAAGGCAAGTGTGTGCATGAAAAAACGAGCGGCGTGGAAAAAGGGTGACGGCTACAGACAGACAAAAAAGCGGTTCAATAAATCGCCCCGCAGAAGATCATCTCGAATATAAACCTTTTCCGAGGGACCGGCGGAGGGATGAAAGCACCAGCGCAACGGTATCTTTTCGCCATTTGGCTGGTGCCAGGCGCCTTCTAAGCTTGCTGACAGTTGCTAGCTGAAGCTGCTGTGTTTACGATATGAATCAAGTGTAGGATGCAACAACAAAAAGGGTATCGCCGTGACATACGATACGTGTGCCCCGGGGACGGGCATCAGATGGGATGGTGTGGGACAGATTTTATCCTCCACGTTCAACTGTATTGTTATGCAAGACGGTATAAAAATCGCTTCCCTTTCTTAACGGCGCGAAGATGAGCTCGCTAGACAAAGTGCGAAAGTAAGACAACACACCGGTGTGACGTAGAAAAATAAGCAGTTATTTTTCAAATTATACACACTTCCACAAGCAGAAGTCCCGCACACAGTGAGGGCAAGCGTGAGGGTGATGAGGGCACGCGCGAGGTGAAAGAAAGTGCCCGAAAAAACGAACTGCTTGGTTGGCTGTCGGGACTTTTTCGGGTCCTTAATTTTCCTCACTGCGGTTTTGGGTTGCTGTATCGCACTGGAAAGGTGTTGTACGTGTGTGTAAAAAGCACATAACCGATACGTTACCCGGTGAAACGGGGAGGGGAAGGGGGGTTGACAAATGGGTCCGAAACACGTCGAGGCAACTTTGGAGTTTTGGCAGCGGAATAAAAACGGCTAAACTTGCACGAGACTATCATTAATTCTTGGTGATGGTACTTGGTGAAGGAAAGGAAGGTGGGAAGTAGCTTGGGCTGGATGAGGTGAAGTTAAAAGATGAAATGATGGTGTTGTAAAGAAAAGTATGCATTTTGTCCATTTTTTGACTGACTAGAGATACCTCAAAGTAAGTGTAGAAATGTGTTTGTTTTGTATTCCAACGCTATAAGCAAATTTAGTATATGCTTTCTTTGTGCAAGATGGTTACTGGTGCGGTACTACTGCAGAAAATAGGATATTAACTACATTTAATGAACACTTCTGAACATTTAATGGACAGCGCACAGTATTTGAGTGCCTTTATCATTCAATATACTGCATACAGGATGATAAATAAGAAATTTTCGAAGCTAAAAGAGATCTGGTCGATTTTGCTTAACCGATTGCATACATTTAGGCTAATTTAGCTTTATTGTAAATTACTTAACACTTGACTACATGATACTGAAGCTTTATTGTAAACTAAAAACAAACCAAAATAGTTATATTTCAATGAGGACACTTTATATAATAGATGAACCTGAAGCAGAAGCTTAAAAATAAAACAAAAAAATCTTTCCTCGTATTTGCTGGCCGCCATATTGTACCGAAGAAAGCATTTTCATTGGTTGTGATTTTGGTGGCAAAAAAATGAGAACGATAACTCACACTGCAGGAAGCAATAAAAAAATCCATACAGACACAAAAGCGAGAGGACGAAACAAAAAAAAAAAACACATTCACCGAAACCTCCCAAACAAACTCACCGAACCAACAACATAATATGAAAAGGCCCCCCCGTATTGATCGCACCGAAAAGGACAAAAGAATGGAAAGGAACGAGCAAAAAGATTTTTTTTTTGCAAAACAGATTGCGTAAAAGCACAGCCGTTAGAAAAGGACGCTGGTGTTGGAATGTGAAAAAATGGGCTCTGACCAAAAAGAGCGACCGCATTCGGTGTTGAAAGAGTAGAGAAAAAAATACACTCCCATACAATGCTGCCTGTTTGTCTTCGTGGTTGGAGAGATGAAAGTAAAAAAAAAAACACGGAGAAATGCGCGCGCGTATGAATGCCCCAGGATAGCGGTAAAGACAACAGTGTATATGGGCAGGAAAATAGGAGAAAAAAATGAAAACTGGCCCTGCAGTTGTGGTTGGAATATTTGCACGAGCGCAACACCATTAACGCGCTACGTGTTGGAAACACCGGCGAGGGTAAAAAATGGGCGTTCAAGGGAGGCAGTTTTTAGCCACCCTTCGAGACAATAAAAAAAAAGCGGGAAGAGAAAGCTCTCATTCCCCTTTTGCACGTCTGTGAATATGAGAAAGACGTGTAAGGTACGCAGAAAAGGACGAAAAGAAACAACGTGGTGCGCCTTTAACTTTCAGAGGTACGTGTGTATGAGAATGTGAGTCTTAACAAGTAATGCGTTGATATGGCGCGAAGAACGACGAAACACGTTCCCGTACACAATGCGACGAGGCGCCAAAGAGGAAAGCCAAGATGGTTCCGGGGTTAGCCTTTCGCCATGTTTTTTGTTTTATTTTTTTATTGCTGCACCCAACTGCTTGTCTGTTTTTCTATGCAAGGTGCCTGAAGACATCTTTGTAATTGTGCCTTCGCCCTTGCTTTCGATGTCCCTTGTTTCGTGACACTGTTGTCTTGTGCTACGCACTGAGTGTGGAAATGAAAAAGGGCAATGGACGGTTTAACGTTCAAGTGGCAAAACGTATTTGAACGTTTCTTTGCGATTTGTTTTATAAGTTACATAACATAAAATTCCTTGTTTAGTACATTGCATACTTTAAGGCGCTGCTGTGCTACATTTGCACTAAACATCAACGCCTAAAGCTATGCAATTTGCTTGTTTTCTGTATGCTTCATAGCAATATTTTAGGCAGTGAGGATTTCAAATCGAGGAAAAATGTTAAATATGAAGTTGCAAATAAATTAATCGCTGATATGCAAAGCAAAACAGTTCAAATGAGTAACAAAACATGAATAAAATAATGTTAAAATAAAACAGAGACATTCGTTTCAAAGAAAACCCAAGAGATAGAAACAATAATGCTGTACAAGCTTGAGCGAAAGCTACGCCACTCTTTCTTGCCACACTTTATCGCCGGCGGTTGCGCTGCGGCTCGCGGTTGGACTGCAAAAGGCCATATACTTTCTAACTATGTATGGGTGTGTATGTGTGTTGAGATATTCATGCAATAAAGAAGACGCTGTATTTTAAAACAAGCATGATGCTTTTTTCTTGGCCGATATAGTACTGTGTATGTGTGTGTGTGTGTGTGTGAGCGACACACAAAAATCATTCTGTATAAAACACACACAAACACCCGGCAAAGAGGTGAAAAAGAACTAAAACTTACGGCCACTGACGGTATG
>AXCO02002950.1:0-25519 GCA_000473525.2 Anopheles melas | reverse complement strand
CCCCCCCCCCCCTTTGATGCAGATTTTGTTGTTTGATTGAGTGTTTGCACTGAATCAGCAGCCAGATTGATTGTAACTAAAACAGCTTACATCCTGTAAGTGTGCTTCAAAGCGACTGTGTGTGCTTGTTGTTTGCATTTTTTTGTGTGTGCTTGTGTGTGCCTCTCGTGGCGTGGACTGTGTTTGTTTTATACAATTGAAATCCATCGAAAATTTAGTTCAAATTCCTATTAATACATGTCTGCACCGATCGATTTGAAAGTGTGGCGCTCCGCTTTGGTTTAATGCGAAGGTAAGTGGGTCACTTTTAATATACGAACACAACTTTGACGGTGGTGCTTCAAGCATGCCATGTTTGTTCTAGTTGCAATAAGCCAAATTATCCCTGCTTCCAACTGGTATTTTCTGTTTTTCTAAAGCTCCGAGAACTAACCCACATGTTAGATATACGAAATTATTAGATGACTCATCCAGGAATGTTTCATGACTCATGAAAGGCAGTTATGCTTCGATCCATCATTCAGAACAATCCAGTGTTTATGAAGAATGTGATCGTTTTATAATCAAAAAATCCCATTTTTTATAGTTCTGTGAAGAAGAAACAGCTACCAAACATTAATACATTATACAAATGCTATTCACTTGCTAAGAGACCTTCCTGGCGGCACCCTCCGCCTAACGGTACGCAAACGCAAGCGACCGCCGTTTATTGCCGCAACGTGTTGAGAAACGTCAAGTGTGTCTGCTCTTGTTGGTGCGTACACTTCCGCCTACTCCGTCTTGATTGCAAGGCTGCTGAAAAGATTCTCTTTGCGTTCCATTAATTAAACGGACCTTTTTTGTTTGTGCACCAACACAAACCAATGGAGCCGACGAGATCGATCAATAATCCACTTATCGTGTGGCAGTTACTGACTCGCTCCACGAACGCAAACTGATCACTAGGAGCGCCGGCGGCAATCGCCATAACTGGTTCACCTTCTCGCGGTCCACCCCATTACTACTACTATGCCCGGTGGAGGTTAAAGTTTTTTGACCGAACGTGCAGCAGTTCCTTCTTCCGGGCGCTAGACTGTCTACACTGGACTAAACCAGACCGAACGGTGTATATCTCATGCGACTTTATCGCATATCAGATAAATCACCTCGAGTCCTGGACCCCATTTTCGTCCTCTACCTTTTACGCTTTTGAACTAATAAAGTGTTCGTGGGAGGATGGAATTGCGTCATGATAATGCGACAAAAAGCGACTTCCAACACGAAGAGCAAGACTGTGTTGATGTATACTAGAATGAATCGCATCGGACGTACAGCAGAATGTAGAAAAGACACATAGACACTAAATGCATCCCGACGTGTGCATTCACACCGGGGGCGTCACACTGCAGCAAGGGGAAAGAGTGGACGATTTGCTTCATTATCTACTCGTCCAGTGAGCAGCACGTACGTAGCAGCGCGCAAACATCAAGGGTAGGAGACAGTGCAGTTGCAGTGCAAAAGGAAGTAGCGTAGTAGTCGGCGAGCAGCTACCGGCACACACTGTGATGGTAGTGGTGGGGAACCGGCGTCACAGTCATTCCGGCGTCATCCACATCATCATCATCATCAGCATGCTTGAAGCTTGGCTTGGCGTTGAAGGTAATTTCATTTTTGCACAAGAACGTGGAACGTTTATGTCGTCTGACGAGAGGAATTTCCATCTCAGTGAGCGGTGGCGGACTGACTGGGTTGCTGGGGAAACCGATGAAAAATGGCTCTCTTGTTGTCTGTTATTCTGTACGTGCAAGTAGAGCGTTGTAAAAGTTGGATTGTTCCTTGGAACTTGTCTTGTTTTTGGGGGTTTGAGCACTGGGATTTTATGAAAAGTGAATTTTATGAAAAAGTGGAGTGAAAAGTGGGATTTTATGAATAGTGAACGTGCACAACGGAAAGAGTTGTACATCCACTTCCGACTTCAATTTTCTACGAATCATCTATGATGGGGCTTCTGCCTGAAAAGCCGATAAGCGGGACAGCTTACGTCATTGGAGCTTTTGTCGTCTTTGTTAGTGACATTCTCACCCGTCACCGTGGGACATGCAACAAGTATCTGATAGCGCGTTGACTTTTTTTTCCTTTCGATTTTTCGTTTGTCATTAATAGAAATGTAAACGCTCTAGACATTTGCTTTGCTGCGATCACCAATACTACTTTGTGCCAAACGGGAGTGTGGAAACACAAACCGACACAAACAGTAGGTTGTGATGAAGGCTTAAGTAGTGTTGTGCCCGTATCTTATCGGTGTGCAGCCAAATTCCTGGTTGGTTTAGTCGAGTCAGTGGTCAGTTTAGTGGATGTTGATGGAGTAGAGCAAGTAGAATCGGCAAAATGCCTTAAGGTTTTGCTCAAGCGGATGATAATTCAATTATGGCCGATCTACACAGGTAGATACAGTTTGACAACAGCCTTGGTCCTGTCCAGCGCAATTACAACATATTTACTTCGGATAAATATTGCCTGGTAGGTTTTAAAAATTGGCAAAAATCGAATGAATCGCCACCCTGCCCTGTGACATTGCTGTCCTGGACAGGATCGCAGGGAGGTGTTGAACACAGCAACAAAAAAAGGGGGAGTCCACTAACGCCCCTTCACAGGGACATAATATACACCGTAACACACAACCGAGTGGGGTGCGGTTGATTGCATGTTCTTCGATCATGTTATATGTGCTGTAGATGTTTTTGTATGGGTGTATGTGTGTGTATATGCTTTAATTTTCCCCCGACTTTTGCTTCTTCCGATTCTCTCTCTCTCACTCTGTCTTCCTTTGGTCATGCTTTTTGCAACGTGACCAAAAACGCAACACCTCCTCATAACACTGCTGTTGAACAAGCTCCAACGGTAGAATGGCAAGAAGAGAAATTTGACGAAGGAGAAGAAAAAACCACCGGATGGATGGATGAGGCCGGGACAAGGAAGGGAGGTTTTGGTGAAAGTACGTTCGTTTTCGCTGTCTGGAGCGCCCGGAGCTGTTCACAAAATTGCGCATTAGATGGCGCCAATGCAGCCAATGGAAGCACATTAGAAGCATAATTGTTGTTGTGCTGAAGCTAGGAGTGAGCTGTGGCAAGAGAGATCATTTATCTATCATCCCTTAAAATGACTCCATTTTGGCTACGGTTTGTTTGCATTAGTCATCCTTCCCTTCCCAAAATGCACATTTCGCAATGCAGTGACACTAACGCGCCTCACCACTACATCGAAAAGGAAGGGGCTGATAAGAAGCTTGTGGTTAAATCGGTTTGGAAATGCGCTTGGATTTGGTGATAAATATCACCTCAAAACACACAAACCCAACCCGATACAGACGATGGTGGTGGTGGTGGTGGTAGTGATGGTGGTAGTTGTGTCCGTTTACTAATGCCAATGACGTACGCTTGAAAGTCTCCTATACCGGGCAGTAGAGGCCAATAATCCCATCGTCAGGGGGATTGGATTTTTGTAATTAGATAGTCGCCTGCTTCGACCTCCCTCCAGCAAAGGATGGCAGGAAGTTGGTGGAACATTGGGAAGGAGGGGTGCTGCAAGGTAACTTCAGGGACAAACCACACACACACACACACGAAGAGGCGCATGGAGTTTCGGGAGTGGGAGTTCTCTGGCCAATAAATAATTATGCATTGCCCGAGGTCCACGTTAGCGGATTATTGGGAATGGTTTGGGCCAACAACGTGCAGCTCTGGTCACACGGCAGGAGATGGTGATGGTGTCTGCTAATCGAGAAGGGGGTTTAGGTCAACCTTTTGGTGAGGGTTGGGAGTGTTTGAATACCGAGGACACTGTTATACCACTGTTTTGGAACGATCGGATAACTCGGTTATTGCTCGGTTGGGGAAGGACACCTGATAGTGTTCGGTTTCGATGGATTAAATGGAGCTGGCGTGGAAAGCTGGCTAGCTGGCGCCCTTGTAGGTTGTTCTTTTGGGTTCGACGGATTTATTGAATTGTATCCTGTTAAACGAATCGGCAAGGGTAAACCCTCTTTCTGGCATTTATGATGTCCTATCTTCAACCACATCTTCAAGAGTTTAAAGCCATTTTTTGCATCTCTCTCAAACAGGCAAACTGTGGCGAGAAAGAAGGTCAGTAGATATAAATGATCTCCCAGCATTTTTCTTTCTTATTCGGACCAACATTGTGCATTGTCTGGCATCGTTGTGTGTGTTTTTGCACGACTGCGGGCGGACGGAGGAGTGCATTATTTGGCGAAGCGAAACAGAAACAGGTCGGATGAACAGGGGTTTGCTGATAAAAAAATGAGAAAAAAATATAGCAAAATTCCACTTGATCCCTTTGCATACGACGACCTTGCTGGCCGGCGGGTTTTGGTCTTGTCTGGAGAAGATGTGGATTTTCGCAAGGAGCCAGAGCCAGAGTGAATGCAAATTAAATTATCAGCTACGATCGTAAAAATCGGTCCATGAAACATTGTTTACTGTGTTGTTCAGTCGAAGTGGAGACGGGGATCTCGAGAACGGTTTATCTGTTATTTATTGTAGCTTTAAAGTTGTCCGAGCAAGATTGAAGCTATGCTTTTTTGTAGATCTTGTTGCTGTCTTGTTGCGAGTCAGAATCCTTTGGCCGTATATTCTTCAACATTCTAGGGTAGATCATCGCGATCAAACATCTGTTGTTGTTTGCTTTCTTTTTGCAGCTCCTCTTGGAGCTCTGAACTGTTCCAATTTCCAAAGAACCTTCCTTGGTTTGTTTTTTTTTTGCTGGACAAATGCAGTTTTTTGTGCGCTACTTCTTACGCTATCACCATAATAGCCAAGTGGTCACATGTGTGCACCACTCCCACTCTGGCCCTTTTCTTTTTTTTTGCATGTTCTAGCTAGGAGAAAGACGTAAAAAAATGCCACGCAAATCCACTCCTCCCTTTCCCGCTTTGCCTCTGAAGTCCTGCCCCAACGGTGGGTGATGGTAAAAGCAGCAAATTAAATTATCCTTTGTCGACTCGGTTGTGGCCCATCGTTTGTCGCGTAACATGCAGCACAAACTGCTGTGTTCTGTGTTCTGTGTTTGTGTGTGTGTGTCTGTGTTTACCAGCCTGACGCCAAGGACAGCAAATCCGCTCAGCGACAGTCAGTCATCGACTGTGATGCGTACCGTAAGGAGGAAGCTTGTTTTACCTTCGGTGCTCAGACAGGAACCTTAGTTTAGCTTTCTTGCTACAGTTTGAAAAATTACTTCTAGAAAAAATACACACAGAATCCAAAGTGTCACAAGGCAAGTCATTTACTGCAAGTGTGTACAAACGGTGTGTACAAAGTGTTCGCTTCTAGATAAGCTTTGCGAATATCACCTTAAAACGTAAAGTGTTTGTGTCTCTCTATAAAGCAGAGAAATAACGAGTTGGAACACACAAAAAACGTACGAACTCAAACAAAGCTAAAGAAATCAAGGCAAGGTTTGCTCTTCCACCCACACAGTGGTGCCGTTTGGTGATAACGGAGTTATCTTTGCGCGAAGATAACCGCTTACTGCGTCTGGTGTTGTGAAGCGTTTGATGTTAATTGTCGCAAGGGTGTGGACTCAGCTTCGTGCCTTAGTAGCTCCGTTTGTTGTGTCCAGCATTCGATCACCTGGCGGACTTGGTGTGCAGTAAAGTGTATACAGTGGATAAGTCAAATCACGTCCAGTCCCGATGTGTGTAGGAAACAGGAACAGGAAGTGGATTCTGTGTGTGTTTGCGTTTTGTTTGAAAACACATCAAAGGAAGGGGAGAACGTTCATCAGTGTTCTACTGATCTACATTCTTCAAGACCAAACAACAACAACTCGAAGAAGAATCGTGTGTCCTCCTTCCCTGTGCATACGCAAGTTCTATCGCGTTTGCACCTTCCGATCTTCGTACAGCAAGACGATCGTTTCAGCCTTCGCCGAAGAAAACCAGACAAACGGGTTTTTTGCGTATCGAAGCATGCTGTGGAAATGCTGTCAGTGTGCAGTTTTTGCTACTATGTTAATTGTTTGTTTACGATGTGCTGTTGCTGCTGCTGCTGCTGCTGCTGCTGTGACCCTGTGTGGTCTCTCCGGCAGCGAAGGGAAGTGTTTACGTGAAGGATTTCATACAGATATCGGCAATTTATGATCGTTGTGTGATGCGTAAAACGATCTTCGATCTTCGTACTCGTGGCATTTATTAGCTGAGCATTTGCTGTAACAGTACAAGTACAAGATTTATGGTTTATGGATGTGAAATGTTTGTTAGGAATTCTGCTGATTGGAGGACACAGCAGCAGCTCACATTGAGCAATAAATATTTAGTTTTTTTTTTGTGTGTCTTGAGCAAGTAAGTGCCGATACATCGCAAGATCGCCGTAAATCTAGATGTCAATCATTTTTCTTCTATCGCATTTCTTTCGCCAATCCTCCCCGTATTATCTCCTACCAACTTTGCGAATTTTATATTTACAATGATAATGGTCTTGGCTTTCATGCGGGAACGTTGCTATCGTTTCCTCCCTCTCCCCGTAAGCGGAACAGCGAAATAGTTCGAACTGGAGAAAATAGAAGAAGAAATGGAGAAAAAGTAAAATCCACCATCACCAGTAGCGCGCATAGCCGCCGATTGCTCAACGAACCGTGGCCGGGGTGCGCATTTCGTACCAAGCTGATGGCGGTGGGTAGTACCGTTCGATGCTATTATATGGCACATACATGCTGGCTCATGTGTGTAGGGGCTTTTTGCTGCTGCATCGAACTGCTTCAGCACACCTACGGGGGAGGGCTTTGACTCCGAAACCAGAGCTGTCCGATGCGCCTGGCGCGCAGTAGGAATTCATGCAGTGTGTGTGGTATGTACACTAATGGCAGGCTGGCTGCACACGAGTTCAAAGTCAAAGTGTAGCGGTGGTTTGCGTTCTGCAGAACAGCTCGTACACGTAGTAAGCTGCGGAGGTCGATTGCATGCATTCATTGCGCTTCTGGAGGGGGCAGTGGGAAACGATGTCGTGGCTTACCACGTTATGAAACTGAAACTGAGAATTGTGCAAAGGTTTAAGAAGCCGCCTGCACGTGCATTGAACTGCTCAATGGTGTCCAACAATGTGGCCTCAAAGCTTTTCTGCGGAAGAGTCTTGACCTGCGAATGGTTTACATGAAAGAATTTTGTGATATTTTAAGATTTTTTTTTAAATCAATATTTTGAATTGATTGGAAAGGTATCTGTATAAAACTGTGTGAAACTTTTCCAATTAAATAAAAATAACCACTTCCGTGCTACTTACAGCATACGCGTCCTCCTCACTCACATCCTGATTCTAATGTCGTTCTATTTTCCCCAATTTATCACCTTCCCAAATGCAGTTAATTGGACCCTCTAACCAACCGGCACTACCACCTGACGCAGGCTGAACTCTTCAAAAATCACGCATCGTAAGGTACATTGTTGCCTTCGCAGCCATCACCGCCTACTGCTACGTTGTGTTCACCTGCCTAAATGCTGTAAACACGTCCTGAGATACACCCTGCTGATTGTTGACTAGGATCAGCAGTATCATCATCATCATCATCATCAGCATCACCTTCCACACTGTCACCGTTTGCAATTGCTTCGTAAAAAGGACATATTGCGTGTGTTGTGTGTTCTGTGTGCGCTCCTCTCTGCTGCAGCTTTGGCATGCTGTGTAACAACAACTACGACCCGATGAAGAAATAGTAGTATCCGTATTTGGGGTTTCCTTTTTTCAGTTTTCACGATCGTGTTGTGTTTTTTCTTAGTTTTGTTTGCAAAGACATTCGTTTTTGTGAGTTTCTGTTACTGCGTTTTTGTATTTATATTTTGTGTTTATTAGTGTTTAATTGTATAGTTTATTCTGCAGTAGAAAGATTGCTTTCAATCGAAAACTACCCGTAAGAGAGCGAGGGAGAGATAAAGAGATCACGTAAAAGAAATTGAACAAGGATAGCAAAGTTCAAACAAATTTGCATCGTGTATACTAATCCGTTTGTATAAGTGTATTGTGTAAAGTGTATTGAACGAACGTGCAAAGTGCTCGCGCGTGTGTGTTTGTGTGTGAGTGTGCGTATTTTATTTTAATTTATTACGACACCAGATTTCATCTGGTACCGAGGACACACTTTGTACCCACTTCGGAACAGGAGGGCTAAGTAAACCCACAACAAAGAGAGACAGAGAGAGAGAGAGAGAGGATACCCTAGGAAAGGCCAGAGACAGACAACACGTCAAAAGTAAGTTGGTTCAGTACTCTTTTTGTAAAAACAGATTTGCATACGTGCATGGTGTAACTGCGTGTTGTCCAACACGACATAACTTAATTATTAGCCTACCTTCTTGGGGAACCATTTCTCCGGACGAAACCACTGTGTGTGTGTGTGTGTGTGTGTGTGTGTGTGTGTGTGTGTGTGTGTGTGTGTGTGTGTTTCCGGTCAACTGCTTTCGGTGTCATTAGTTAGTTGGCTTCACTAGAATATGTATAACCCTTCGCAAGAAGCGACGGGGTTAAGTAAATGTACAAGAAAAATGGTAAATGGTTGAAATCAATCCGCAGATTGGCTTTTTCAAAAGGAAATTAGTTGAATATTACACTTGTTAAATGAAATATGTGAAGATTTCCAATATGTTGGTATTAATTTTGATCTCTTTGATTCTCGCTCCCTCCCCCTGCCAGTGAGGAAAACCGACACACAAATGAACGTAGCTGGCATACGTCGCAACATCAAGAACCTCGCCCACAACTACTCCGATGCGCAGGTGAAGGTGCGGGAAGCCACCTCGAACGACCCATGGGGCCCTTCGTCCACGATCATGGCGGAGATTGCCGACCTCACGTACAACGTGGTGGCCTTCTCCGAAATCATGCAGATGATCTGGAAGCGCATGAACGACCATGGCAAAAACTGGCGGCACGTGTACAAGGCACTGGTAAGCTTTGCTCGAACCGCTACCCGCTGCACCGACTCGAAAAGGAACTTGATACTAACGGCTCGTTCTTCTCCTTCTTTGCCTCTCCCTTTTTATGATGTCGCGCATGCAGCTACTGCTGGAGTACCTCATCAAAACGGGTACGGAGAAGGTGGCGCAACAGTGCAAGGAAAATATCTACGCCATCCAAACGCTGAAGGAATTCCAATACATGGAGGAGGGCAAGGATCAGGGCATGCACGTGCGCGAAAAGGCGAAACAGCTCGTATCGCTGCTAAAGGATGACGAGCGGCTGAAGAACGAGCGGGCCCGTGCCCTGAAGGCGAAGGAACGTTTCGCCCGAACGGCCAGCGGGTTCGGTAGCGATGGTTCGATCGATGGCCCAACGCAGCGTGACCCAAGGGTAAGGGGGACGGGTGGGGGGGGGGGGATACGAATACTGATTGGTGGGAAAATCCGTTCACTCACCACGCGTCTCTTTTCGTTTCCAGCCACCGAACTGGGGCGAAGGCGAACCGATTGCGGGGGCAGCAACGAGCGGTGTCGGCAAGCCGGTGTCTGAGATTGAGTTCGTGCGACCGCAGACGGTCGGCGAGGAGGAATTGCAGCTGCAGCTAGCGATGGCAATGTCGCGCGAGGAAGCGGAACAGGAGGAGCAAAAGCGCCGCAGCGACGATGTTCGATTGCAGTTGGCACTCAGCCAAAGCGAGCAGGACTTCAAGTAGGTGGACTAGGGGTGGAAAAAATCGGCTTACGGATTTGGCGGAAAAAAGACACCTCAATGGTTTTTTTTTCTAACAGGAAAGATGGCGATCCCCCAGCAGGAAGTAGCGCGTTAGTTGATTTGTTGGACATTTCTTTCGGAGCGGCATCCATAAGCAGCCCGTCGCAGCAACCGCTCGCCGGTCCCTCCGGTACCAGTGGTACGATCGATCCCTGGGGAATGCCCGTTGCCGGTGGATCCCGACCGACGGTAGGCGTAACAAAATACACTTGTTTGGTGGCATCTTAACTAATACCCTTCGATTTTCCCATCTCCAGACGACGGATCCCTGGTCGCGAACGTCATCTCCGCCGGCGGTAGTAGATCCGTGGCTTAACACTGCATCGGCCCTACCTACGGCGGGACCATCCACCTCGAAACCTCCGCTGCTTGGAGCGGACACGTGGCAACCGCGCACACAATCGCCCTCGGTAACGTCTGGTTCGTCGGTTGAGGGTTGGTTGCAAAATGGTGCAGGTGCAGGTGCCGCTGCCGCCGGGCCGATGATGATGAATGGTGCCGGAGCTTCAAATGGAAATCTGGACCCGTGGTACAGCAAAACGAATGCTGTCCCTATTGGAGCTACTGCGGTATGTTTAAAGCTGAATTTTGGGTAACAATGCCTTCCTAAAATGCGCCATTCTTTACGCTTTTAGCCTCCCCTGGGCGTTGCATCTGGCGATCCTTGGCAAGCGAATAAACGAACCACGCCCGTGCCTACTGCTGCTGCTGCTGCTGCTGCCAGTGGTGATCCGTGGCAGGCAAACGCATCCGCTGTTAAGCTAGATCCGTGGGCTCCAGTTAGCAATAACTCAGCCACGGGAAGTGTTGGAGATTTGGAAGCTACCTTTGGCGCAGCTGGTGGAGTAAGTCTTCTAGCTACACGACAGCGCTAACGAATTGGAGTGAAAATGATATGGTTGTCTTGCTTCTGTTTCTAGCCTCTTATGAATCGACCCTCACCCGTTGGTGCTATCACTTCACCGGTGTCCGATCTGGACGAGTTTGACATTATTACCAAGCGAGCGGCAAGCAACAACAGTAGCGGCAGCACCACCAACAACAATACTAATCACAATGCCGCTAGCAACAATCTGAATAACAACAGTTGTAAGTGGCAGCTGGAAAGAGCCAGTGCAGGGGGTGAATTAACAATCCAATTACTTACGTTTCCACTTTCCCGCCCCAACAACAACACACCAGCACTGCTTCTCGGGGACCTAGATCCACTGTCATCCTCCGGCACGAACTCGAGCTCACCCAGCATGGGCGCGTCGACGGCCGCAAAGAAGACACCGCAATCGTTCCTCGGCGAAAACTCGGCCCTCGTAAACCTGGACAATCTAATCAAACCAATGCCGAGCGGTGGCAGTGTGGCAGCAGCGGCCACATCGTCCGCAGCTTACAATCCGTTCGGCGAAACCGGCGGTGCCGGTGCACCCGTACAGAAGAACCTATTCCAACAGAATCAACCTCAGGTGAGTGTCCTAGACGGTTGGCGCGTATCATACAGGATGGCGTTTAATATGTAATCCTCTCCTCGTTTTAGGTTCCGTCCATCAATCAATTGAAACAGTCCCCGTTCCCAGTAACGCTTAATCAGGACCCGTGGGCACCGGTTGCAAACATGACCACAGCGCAAGTGAGTATCCATGGAAACACGCACAAAGCGTTAGTCTTGAGTTTTATGTTTAAAAATCGGGAAGTAATGACGAAACAGATGAAGAAGCGACATGCGTTTGCGTGTAATGTTACTGCAACTTACATTGCATTTGTCTCGCATTGAAAACTGTACGATTATGGTGTGGTTTTTCTTTTGACAAATCAAACTAACCGCAAGCTAGGCTCTTAAACGCATGGGAATGAAGAAGGACATACTGTGCAAATTAGCTATAATTTCATTTTCTTTCCTTGTCGCGTCTACCTGCGACTTTGCTTACGGTACATACACTGGAACGTGATCACTTATTACACTCCAACAAAGCCAACTGCTGATGAGGACGAAACGGAATACTTTCCGTACCCAACGGTTGATGTGAATGCAAACAGTGAGCTTTCATCAGCTTCTTACGCACGTGCGGCTACCGATTACCAACAGCAACAGCCACAAGATTGGCCACCTCCGACGGCTCACATGGAACACATCGACTGTCGTCTCCACGATACCGGTGTTACCATCGAGGATGACATTTTCAACACCAACTACGCAATGGCACCTTCCGCAACGCCGGGTGGCAACATCGAACGACATCTGTCTGCTGCACAGCTGGATAGTACGCGCCCACTGCGTCAGCTGTACGATTTCCACTTTGCTGTCGATGACGATACGCTCGATGTTGCCGGTCCTGGTGGAGGAGGGACGTCGGCTTTTACTGCTACTACTACTACAGACGCTTTCAATCATAATGACAATCGTCAGGGTGGTGGCAACAATACGACCTTTGCTGATACATGTCACGCTAACAACAATTATCACGTGAGTCGTAGCAGAATGTGTGCCCTCTGGCCGCCACACTTGTGCGGTTGTAACGCTAGTGATCGAGAAGAAAGAGCTCGTGTTAGCCTCTGGTAGTCGTGTCATACAGTGGTAGCTTTGGATTTGGTTAGTTTGACTTCGTTACATCGAATATGTGGGAAATAACTGCTCGATTTTTATAGACTTTGAGGACATCAACGATCTCCCTTTGTCGCTAAATCGCTTGATTGCTCAATGCAATAACATGCTTCTTGTTTTCTTTTCTCTTTTGATCCAATTAATATTCTTCTCTATTCTTAACATGTTCCTTCCAAAACTCATTTTGCTATTGCTCATCGTAACCTTGCTATTGATCGTCTATTTTTCTCTTTCTCTCTAAAATTTCAAACCTTCAGCACGCCACGTCCAGTAGTAATGGGGCATGGACGCTAAAATAGAACGTCCCTTAACAATCGTGCGCGTGTTAAATCGGAAAAAAACCATTTCCTCACCTTTCATCAATTTCCCTCATCCCAACTATCCAGACCACTGCCTCCCTCCCTCGATTCCTCTCATTTCCCCCACTGTAGGTAGTAATTAATCCGATCGTCCGTTAAATAATCCGGTCGTGTTGTGCGCATTGGACCTTCATTGGGTGTGCTGCTTCCATGGGCTTGCTGACTGGCTGGCGCAACAGGGATTTGGTGATTTGGGCTGATTCTTCTATCACACCCCACAAACAAACAAACAAACAAACAAAACGTGTGCTCCAGTAACATGCTTGTGCTTGTGCGGTGATTGTATGCTTTAGTATATGCCCGGGTAATGCCCCCAGCAACATCAACAGAACATCCATCACTCTCTCTCTCTCTCTACAACACAACCCAAGCTGCTGCCTCCTTCGCGCGTGTTTTTATGTGTGTGCGTATGTTTTTGTATTCCCTTGTACGGGTTTGGGCGCCGGATCGAACCTGCAACATCGACCACGTGTACCACACCTCCGAGGAACAACAACTGTCTGTTTTATCCCGCTCGTTCAGTGTGTGCGTGTATCCTACGGTAGCGAAAAGTGCTCGCTTCTGGTAAAGTTGTTTTGTTTCAGTGTGTTGTGGCGGGTGTGTTGTTTTATTTGCATTGCTTGTTATGCTTTTTTTTTGCATTTCATCTCATATTTGCTTCCATTTACATTTGCATTGTTTTATGTTATTACCATCTTTTTCTCTACACCAAGCACCTTACCTTGTGTTTTTTTTATATTAATTGTTTGCCATTATGCCTTTACTAACTTGAACACATTCTATTTTCACATTGTTTCGCTGTTTTTTTTAAATGCTATTTTGTAGTCAATGAAAACGATTTTCACCTTTATAATTCCAGTATGTTTTTTTTGTCTTATTGTTCTAGTACTATAAACTATCATAACAACCTTTTCTAATAAATTGTTCTTGTGTACCCCCACTTTACAGGCCAATCTAAACAATAACAATAGCGCTCCCTGGATGAATCCTCAATCGTCGAATCCATTCCTCTCGTAACAAGTTCCCACAACCCATCTAGAGGTCCATGGCGCAGTGCGCCCCTGGCAGCATCCGCAGAACCTTCGTGCTCTCGACCCAACCATTAGCAAGGGTGAAATCAAAATGAGCTTGTCATGTGTATGAAACATAGAGCAAGCGCCGAGTGGGCGTTGAGATACAATCACAAGAGGGGGTAGTAGATGAAAAAGGGTGAGAAGAAAGGCACGGATAACGTGAAATGTAAACCTAACCAAACCAAGTTTTTAAAAAATGGAGAGGGAGAACAGTAGCAGAACCCAGGATGCAATACGACACTAAACTCACACTAACCAACCAACCAGGAATAGGGTAGTGAAGCAAAACCAAGCAAACAGGAATAGAATACATCGAGCTAGTTTTCTACGTTTCTAACCGGAACCGGAAATCTTACCTTTAACGTAAGCATCTGAAATTGAGTGTAGAAAAAAACCATTTGGCAGGATGAGAGGGGAAAAAGCCCTCACCACATTTTGAGTCATTTACATCTACACACACACACATACACACAAACTTTCTCCTACATGTGAATTGTGCAACGGAAATCGTATTTCAATAAGCTTACCGACCCATGCAGTCGCTGTTCTTGAGGGGGGGATGGATCAGAAACACCGGGAATGGAGAACAAAGCCAGCAGCAAAAATTCTCCAATTCTGTTCGCTATATTGGTGTACTGGCTGGCCAATTTCACTTCAATGGATTATACCGCGCTCGATGGTTTCCCCCAAGAAAAACGTGATTTCAGACAAAAAAGTTCCACAATTTGTTGGAAGAAAGAGAGGAAGATATCGAAAGAAGAAAAAAAGGAGAGGGAGATCGAGACACTTGTTACTGAAACAACGATTCTGCAGTGGCTGTAACAATGTGTGTGTGTATGTGTGTCTGGAAAACGACAGAACTGGCCGACAGGAAGTAGGATGGAAGTGGATAGGAAGAATTAATGCAAATTAATGAAAAATGCCTTATACTAGTTGAAGAAAGAAGAAAAAAAAACGATGGAACCGCAAGGAGAGAGAGACTACATTGTGTAAGCTCTTAAAATAATACTACAGCTACTACTAAATGATAAATGAAACACTGATACCACAACACACTAACCCCGGGAGGAAGAGTGGAACATGTCTATGCGCAAACAGGTTCTTTCAGGATGCCTGTTTGCGTTTGTCGGGTTAAGAAAAGAAACGGAAGGGTAATTTCGGGGAAAATTAAGTTGTTCAGAAAATTGGCACTTTTTATTAGCTAGATTAGGGCTAGCTTCATCAAATTGTATGATCATCGTTCGGTTTTTTTTTGCTCCCTTCTTAACAGTTTACATTGTCCTCAAAAGCAGCATCTCCTTTGGGTACTCTCTTTTGAGCCTTTGTTCTATTATATTGACAAAGTTGAATTGGTTATTCCTAAATTGACAATGTCCATAATGTCCACCGTATTTGTTTATGTTGAACCCCAGGAAGTATGAATGTACACAGTTTAATTTATTATATTTGCTTCCTTGGAACAACTGACAAAATGTGTGCGTATGTGTGCGAGAGTCCGTGTCACGTGGAAGAGCTCGCGCAAACTATTGTGCTATTATACGTTCTATTCTGTTCTTGAGATCTATTTCCATTTCTGTTTGCTACCTTTGGCTCCTTCCGTTTCATTGCTCTTTAATGTATTATTTAGCGTAAGATAACGCAAAGGTCGGTCTTATTTCATTGGTTGGGACGGACTATGATTTAAAAATAAAGGAATCGAACAACAATGATAGTAAGTGGCACGGAGGAGAAGAAAATTAGTGGTTTTCGTCAATCGTCGGAGGACGTCGTGTGGTTGGCTAATTGTATTGAACCTTTTTCTATTATACCACCAGGCGATGGGGGGAGGGGGGAGGGATTGACCACGAAAATGCGTTAAGGGAAGGGTTAGGGGGAACGAATGCGTAACACAATTATATTGCAAACATGGAACATGGAACCTTCTAACGAATGTGTTGGAAATTTTGTGTTCACTAGTGTGGGTATGTGTCTAGTGAAAAGAAAGCAAACTCTTCATCCTTTCTTAGAATGATACAGAAAAAAAAAACAACCGATTGTTTGTATAGGGATAACAGGACAGGATGCTAAAACAAAATGGCAAAAAGTAATAACAAACAAAAAAAACTATATATACATGAGCAAGTGAAATTATATATATATTTTTAAAATTCTGAATAAACAAATAATTGATTTTCAAGGACATGGCATGGCAAGGACACTCTTGGCTTAAAAAAAGGGTAGTGAGTCCTCCAAACCTGTTGATGATGATGATCACTCCGAGCCGATGATCTGTTTGGTAACAGTGGGAAAACATAAACTTCACTCCATGGTACGGAAGAAAGAAAAGCGACGATACTGCAGCAATTATTGAGCAAAAGGATGGAAATTGTATTTAGTAGTTGCTAGTACGAGTAGCCGGTCCCGTGCTATACAGTCGTCAACTCGTACGACTTAACAACATACCCCTCATCATGGGTTCAAGCCCTAAATGGACCGTGCCCGCTGTTAGTAGTAGGACTAACTATCCTGCTAAAACTGGTAGCCAATAAGACACTGAACGCCAAGCCCCACCACTAGTGGTACAGGCAGGCAGGCCTTGGCCAACAACGGTTGTTGTGCCAAAAGGAAGAAAAGAAGAAGTTCGAGTAGTGGATGAGTGGTTTGAGACACTTCTGCCTTTAGTTTCGCTTCCATAGCACTGTAGCACCATTGTATAAGTTGAAGCAATGATACTTACCTGTTATCTGTAGGCGACAAAGCCTTGTTATCATTGATCGACACACTTGTTTGCTTTATATAAGTGTCGTGGTATTATTTGTGAAGGATCAATTGTTAAGGGAGGGTTTTAAGCATCTACTTGTAGGTACTGTATGTATGCAGCAATTGTTAAGCGTCATGCAATCGTATGTAGTGCCTGTTGTTTTATTTTAACATTTTATTCAAATGACAGCAGGAGGAACCATTTTTTTTTTCTTTGTTATTAAGCGTTTCTATTGAACCATGCATGTTAGTGTAACTGCAATACTTGAAGAGCCGGGAAAGCGCATAGCTTTGTTCCATTTTGTTCGAGTGTGTTCGAACTATGCGCTGTTATTATATGACAAACAGATAAGACCAAACACTCTGCTACTCCACTGCTCGAAAGTTATGCCTTTCAACTGTTTTAATAATTTTTTCCACTGAAACACCCCAACGAATGATCTTGTAGCGCTCCGGTTCGGATAGATCGATCACCGTGGATGCGGCCCTTTGCTCCTCGGACAAACCTAACTGACCTCCATCGAACACGGCCCCCAGCTCACACCACAGTTGTTTAAACTCTTCCACATTCAAAGTGCTTTTGCTGGAGCTTTTGTTAGCACTGGTCAGTGCTATCGGCTGCTGAAACGCTTCACACACATGCTGTATGAATTTGTTTTCCGTAATTCTTATGCCAATGTTTGCCACACCCGGGTTCAGTGCGGGATTGTTTAATTTCGACGATCTTCGCACCACCAGCGTTACCGCTCCGGGGAAAAGTTCATTCAAAAGCTCATCATTTAGATGGTCCGTTTCGCCCCACTGCCGCACATCCTCTATGCTGGCCACACATATGGCGACGGGTTTTAACTCATGCCGGCCCTTAATATTGTACAACCGGTGTATTGCTTCCGGATTGTTGGCACTGCAGGTAAGCCCATACACGGTATCTGTGGGAATTGCAATCACTTCACCTGCCTGTAGCTTTGCCACTGCTATCGCTTTTGCATCCTTACGGTTAGTCGATATTACCTTCGACTCCTGCTCGCTGACATCTTTCGGTGCGTACCGCAATGAGTGCGGTCTTCTATTAGCGTCGCTATAGTTTTGACGAGTACGAGTACTGTGCCTGTGTTTGTGTGTTTGTTTCATACTGCCTACTACGACGCGCGTGAGTACACTACTAATAATGTTGCTGGAAAACATCGATTTAATGTTGCTTGTATAAACGAGCTTTAGCTTTTACTTAATCACGCCAGTTATGACCACACGTTTGGTTGCAGCACTTGTAAAACGTGGTCATCGGTTCGTCCGCCGAACGGGTCTGCATTTGCATAAAGTAAGCTCGATTATGTGAGCAGGAAGGGCATACGGCATCGGTTGAGTCAACGTTCTCCCATGCTGCGGAGCCGCCCATCACATGGTCTACTTCCTGTGTTGGACAGAAATAAGCCGGAAGAAAGGGTTGTTAGAAAGTGATTCACAAGCATCCAAATCTACTGCGCAAAAACGGGGTGGAATAATCCGTTAGAACTATTTTTGAATTTCGTGATAAGATTTGAAATAACGTAGATTTGATTGGTTTAATACATATAGATGTGTCAAACTCATTCGTACGGCAGGTCGCTTGTTTTTACTCGAATATCGATTTTATTGGCACATATGCAATGGAATAATCAAATATTAACCATTACCGCGTACAGAACACTCGGGGATCGCAAGCGGTTTGGTTGTCCGCTAGTTTGACATATTCATTTATGGCATGAATTCCCTTCTTATTCCGTTCCACCCATTGCATTGCATTGCTTACCTTCAGCGTGGGGTAGATGCGGCTGGAAATAGTTCTCCGGATCTTGCAAATGTATGGACACGTGTTGCAGGAAAACCTGAGCGAGTCGGTGCTCTCTTCCACCAACAGTAAATTACCGCATGTGGGACAGAACATCAACATTACTAACGATAATAATAACTAAACAAGCGCCAGCATACAGCAACGTGGTTTTTTTTCCAATCGTCTCGCAACTCTCATTTGACGTTACCTAGTTCACGGTGACGTTTCGTATACCAAGGTTGCTGACAAACAAGGATATCCCATATCGAGCAGGCGGTGCATTTCGGCATGGAAGGATTGGCGTTATCTTTTTTTAGCTGTTTTTAAAATTCAACGACTCATTAAAACTATCTTACAGGGGGGAAATTGCAAAATATATTTAACAAAATAGCTTTCGGAAGAGCCCAAACTTGGTTGGTGGATCTAAAGTTCTGAATTCCTCCTTTTAAAAAAAGCGAACACAATCTTCTATTAATTCAGTCAATGCACTTCTCCTATTGGATTGCTACTGCTGCTGCTGCTGCTGCTATTGCTAACGGATCTACTGCTGGCTACTGCAGCCGATCGTTTGCCCATCGCAATCGGCTCTCTCGTCTTTGGTACGGTCGAGGGCAACTGTTGCCAGCGGGATGGTGGCCAAACGATCTGTGTTGCCCGGGCAGTTACCAGTCCTAGTGAGACGGGACCGAACGTATTGCTATCTAGTGAATTACCTATGGGAAAAAAGTAAACAAATGTTTCATTAGATTCCAACTCAAACAACCCTCACGCGTTCTCGCGCTCTCACCTGTATGATCTCCTTCAACCCAGCAATGTCCTTCCGGGACCGTCACGTACGGTAGCTTATAGCCTAGGGTGGATATCACATCTCCCTGCAGTGCGACGACGCGTTTGATAATCTTCTGGGTCGGGTCCTTCGGTGAGATGAGCGAGATGATGTCCCCGCGCTGCACGTCCATGTTACGTACGGCCCAGCGTGACAGGAACACATAGTCTGTGACGGTGGCATCCGGATTCAGGGCCGGCTGCATCGAAACACCTTCGACC
This sequence comes from Anopheles melas, assembly GCA_000473525.2. Taxonomy (NCBI): domain Eukaryota; kingdom Metazoa; phylum Arthropoda; class Insecta; order Diptera; family Culicidae; genus Anopheles; species Anopheles melas. Next base: position 6,185 of record AXCO02002950.1, on the reverse strand, counting down.
CGTGCCACATACCCAACACAGTCGAGCAGGGTGACCCCGACCGGGACACCGAGCAGCAGCGATTTGAGGAAGGTTGGGAACCGCATTATGAGATTGCCGTGCCTTCCGCTCTGTGCCCTGCTCCCCTAGGTGGACTAGTGGTGTGTATTGTGTTTGTCAGCCTCGGTGCAAGTGTCTAACGGTTAGTCATTGCTGCATCGTGTTTGCTGTGTGTGTCCGGGGCTTGTCGGATGACGAAATTTTGGGTTAAAAACTACACAAACTTTGCTTACAAAACCCCGAGAGCCGATAGCTAGATTGTGGGACAATTGTTTTGAAAATTTGCTGACAATCTCATTGACGTTTGCCGACTCGTTGTGTAATCCAGGGGTGCTCAAGTGAGAGTGTGAATTGCGATAAATTGTTGAAAAAGAGCCAATGGAAAATATGCTATTTCTACTGCATTTATTGAATCACATTATATTATAGAGTATGTTTAATGTTCAATATTCGATTTATCTTAACAGATTTTCAGTAAATTCATAAAACCTGTTCTACTCAACTCTCACCTCACATTTGAGCATCTGGCAACACTGCCGGCAGCTGACAGGTAGGCTGTATATAAACAACTTTTCAATCAAATCCCGCGCCTTGCACGCATCGTCGAAATTTTTATTAAAATTTATCAATGGATATCACCAAGCAAAGTAATGTTTGCCTTCCTGTCCACTCCCCATTCCTCCGCGGAGTACATTTCTCCCGGAGCAAACTGGTTTACTAACGCCTTGGCGCTCCTCCCTCCTTCCGCAGATTTCCTCGAGCAACTCCCGTCTATAAGGGAAGCGATACAGAATGCAACGTTCTTTGCGATGGACTGTGAGTTCACTGGACTTGCCTCGGATCGTACCATTTTCCCCTTCGATACGCCGGAAGAAGTGTATCTGAAGATGGTGGAAAACAGCCCCCCGTACATCATCGTACAGTTCGGGCTGTGTGCGTTCCGGGTGGAACCGCCCGGCGAGGAGGAGGAGGACGAGAAGAAGGATGGTCAGCCGCGCGTATCCTACCAGTGTTACAACTTCTACTGCTATCCCAAGGGCCGCACGAATGTGTTCAGCTGTCAGGGCGAGAGTATGCGCTTCCTCGCCGACAATGGGTTCGACTTTAATCGTCTCTTCCGCGAAGGACTTTCGTACGCCAACGAAACGGAGGAGCAACGCTATCGGGCGGATTTGAAGGACCGGCAAGCTACGCGGGCGGCCAACATTCTCGCTGCGGCAGAGAGTGACCTGACGGAGGAAGAACCGAAGGTGGGGGATGTGAACGATGTCAACATGATACCGGTGCCTCCCGAACACCAGCAACAGGTGGACGATACGGCGGCCAGTATTGAGGAGTTTTTGCAGTCCGATCGGCAGGAGCTGATCGTCGGTAGCTGCAATGCGTTCCAGCGGAAGCTCATCTATCAGATGATCGAGCAACGGTACCAGCGAAAGGTGTCCACTTCGACGGTTTCGCTCGAGAACAACCAGAAAGCGATCAAGGTGGAACGGAAACGTTCGACGGAAGAGGAGCAGGCGCTGGATGAGCAGCGGCGAACGCGCGAAAACGACGATCTTGAGACGAGCGTTGGGTTGTCGCTGGTGCTGCAGGAGCTGGCAAAGGCACGGAAACTAATCATTGGCCACAATATGCTGCTGGATTTGTTCTACGTGCTGCGCCAATTCTTTAAACCACTGCCGGCGGACTATCAAGAGTTTAAGAAGCTGACGAAGGAATATTTCCCGCTGTAAGTGTTGGATGGGGTACTGTGTCGACTTTGAAGTCAGTGTAAAATTAATTGACGTTTTTGTCCCATTTTTTCAGCCTTCTAGATACCAAGTATCTGTGCACGAATGCGGAGATTAAGGTGAATGTCAACTCCTCCGTACTTGCACACGTGTACGATGCGGTAAGCAAGGCACCATTCTCGATCCCTACGGTGCATCCCGAGCTGCCGGATTATCAGTACAGCGTGGATGACGAGAAAAAGCACGAAGCAGGCTACGATGCTTACCTCACGGGGTTATGTTTCTTGGGGCTGGTTAGCAAATTCAAAGCTAATCTGCTGCAACTTCCCAAAGATCCCAACTTGAAACACTACCTAAACAGGTGCGATTAACCCCAAATAGAGCCATGATCCCGTGTCATTTGAAACTTTAATGTTCCGTTTTGTCGATTTCTGTTTTAGAATTTTCATCACCCGCCTAACCGACGTGAACTATATTTATCTGAACGGGAAAGAGCGTAAGTGATCGTCGATCTATTGGCCTTATTTCCTTTTTTTTTAATTATTGGCTTTCCCTCACCCAACAGCCACACAAACGCGGGAACACATCTTCTACGCAACGTTCCCAGAAACCTGGCGCACCGGGGACATCCAGAACAAGTTCAAACCGTTCGGTCCCGTGCACGTTAGCTGGCTGGACAATACGTCCGCGTTTGTGGCATTGCACAACCGTAGTGCCGCGAGCTCGGTGCTGAAAATGATCGGCTATCACTCCGGCTTCAAAGTGTACAACTTTGCACAATTTACGCAAATGAAACTGCAAGTATATATGCCTTCCTCTTTTGCTATACACATTACTGAAAACCCTTTCCTATCCATGCCTGTACATGCTGAGTGTAATTTATGTTTTCCCTTGCACTTTTCTTCTGCAGCGCCCTGGAGCTAAACGAGGACGAAACGGTTCGAGTAGTGCTAGCCCCGGAGAAGATGCTGGAGTTCGAAGCGCACAACCAGTCAATCAACGGCCGAGCGGGGAAGAAAAAGGACAAAAAGAAGGCCAAAAAATAGAGCGTCCGCAAACGATCACCACTGCCGCCAAGCGGAAGGGTACGGATGAGGCAACGCCGCCAACGAGGGCGGACAAGGATGCTGCTGCTGCCAAGGACGACGAGCACGACAACGACGAAGACAACGGTGGCGGCTGGAGAACGGTGAAAAAGGCGCGCAAAACATTCACCGAGAATAACGATTGGTAGCGAAGGAAAGGGCGCAAACGGTAGGTGAGTGCTGTTTTTAGATAAGCGAGACCTACAAACAAACGCGCATAAGGAAAATCGTCCCTGGTGCGCCGCACTGTAGTAACCGCACATTTCAGGACAGAGCGTCGTGTGCGGCATCTTTCTCTTTCTCTCTCTCTCTCTCGCTGTCTCTCTCCTGGTCTCTCTGGAGAGCTGCTGTATGGGTGCAGAGGCACCACACATTTGTCGGTAGTGTGTATGAAATGTACAAAAGGAAGAAGAAAAAAAAAATAACAAAATTCTGTTACGATTCGTTACGACTTTATCACTCAGCGCGCACTGTTTGAACGAAATTTCTAGTTTAATCACACCTTATACGGCTATGTTGGGGGAGGGGGGGGGGGGGGGGAGGGAAGGGGTATACTAAAATCTTACACTCTAAGGGCCAGACGGTGGCGGTTCAACGATGTTGGGATCTTTCGCCACACAGTCCGTCTTCCAGTCGGTCGGGATGGTCGTCTTCAGCACCGTCTTTAGCTTCTCAATCGGACACACCTCCGTGCAGCCAGGGATCGCGAGTCGTTGCAGCGGCCGTCCGAGCTGCTTCTGACCCACGGTAACACTGTACTGTCCGGTGCTGACATCACGATACAGCTCCAGCACACCCATCACACCGTAATCGGGCAGCACCGTCTCGTCCCAAACCTTCAGTGCGGACAGAATATTCACAACCGTCGAGTCGTGACCGGCGTACAGGAGGATCTTTTTGTGCGAACCGGTCGGGTTGGCAATGAGTGCTTCCCATTCGTTGAGCGTTTTCCGCAGGAACGGACCACCCTTGAGCCGTTTCATCTCGTCGGTGTAGACGTTCAGGGCGTAGCTTTTCTTCGTCAGCGGCAGCAGCTTGTGCGGATAGTATTCCTTCGTCCAGGCGGGGAGCTTCAGACCAAACTCGGACTGAAAGCGGGAATGGGAGGGTTACAGCAACGACACAGAAGGGCATTATGGAAGGATGTCGCTTACCTCCGCTTTTAGCGTACTGAAGAGCGACTGTACGTCGTCCGGAGTCGCTATCGTGAGGCCCGTGATGCGCGTGAGATTCTCATACAGCTGTTTGTTAGCGTTCATAAGAGCTTTAATTTCCGGCATCTGGAACGATTCCTGCACGGCTTCGGTGTACCTCGGGCAGGACACGCGAACTAGCAGAAGCTGCCGAAAGGGAAAAAGGGAGAATGTGTTTCGAATGAAATTTGCTCCATCAGCCACACCATCCAGTGAGCTTACTAACCGTATCTTGACTCAGCGGCTCACTGAAGTACGGTATCGGTTGCCAATCGAGCCGCCGGTTCCACTGGAGAGCCGTACCTTGCGGCGGGAACAACCCAGCCAGCACGAGCTGCATCGACATCTGGGTGCGCGGGACACCGGTCGTTTGGACGTGCACGTTCTTGGCACGGTAGGTCGCACCGACAAAGCGGCCATAGCGCTCGCGAAGCCAAAGACCGATCTGTTCGTAGACTGAGTATTTGCCTTTCTGTGGGAGAGTAAACAGAGCAGCAGCATGTTTGAAGGTTAGCAAAACGTGTCCAAACACTCCCATTTCGGGTACAGCGGCTTACATTCGTCAGCTGTCCCCAGTCGTACGGTTCGAAGGTAAAGTTGACGTACGGATCTTTCGGATAGGTGTCGGCCGGGGTACGCTGTCCGTGGCGGAAAAACTGCAAAAATAAGAAGAGGAAAAGTGTGTTGGAAGGTGATTGCAATTAAAAAGTGATCATTTTTTTTTATATATGGTCGATTAATAGGCTGATAACGAAATCATAGTCTCAAAAGAGTGATCAGATTGTTTGCTTTTTTTATAATTTGCCATTGATAAGACACACTTCCTGTGTGTGTGTGTGTGTGTGTGTGTGTGTGTGTGTGTGTGTGTGTGCTTGGCTGGTTTAATCGAAAGAGAGGAGCCGAGGTAACCGTTCTTTTTTTGCAATGGAATCGTACAGCCAGTGATAACTGTTTGATATTTTCTATTTCCACCGTATGTACCGATAGGATTCCTAGGAGAACGGCGCAGCTACTTCAAACAGTAAACACAATGCACACACCCCTGTAACAGGACAGGACGAACTGCAACAGTTATTGCGCTTAGTACCTGAAGCTTCCGTTACACGGGGGGTCGTGGCCCGGGCTCACTGGAAACCACCAACCACAGAACACTTGCATAATGTAGGTCAAAAGCACGTCGTCCACACACTTACCACATGCACCTGCTTCAGCTCCAAGCCGGGCCGACGCCCCAGATGGTCCAGCAGCTCCGCATCGCCGTCCTCGTGCGAAAGGTCCTCCGCGGACGAGGGAGCACCGTACACGCCGTAGGCGGTAAAGAAGACGATCGTCGTGATCAGCACACTGCACGTCAGCATGATTAGCACGCGGCGGCTCAAATAATACATGGCGCAATCGGGGCCCGGCTTTTATAGCGCCTGCTAAGGATGTCGATCGGGGCAGCGAGCCACGCAGGCTGGAGGCACAGCGGGAGAAGGGTGTGTGTGTGTGTGTGTGAGTGTGTATGGGCAGATGATTATGTCGGGTGTGTTTGTTGGGCGACGGGGGGGGGGGGAACGGGCTGAGTTGTTGTGGGTTGTTAATTGTTTACAGCCAAATTAAGCCAAGAAACGTCCTGCGCATCCACACACATTCAAAAATTCATTCCGCCGCGTGGTCGTTATAACGGCCAATGGTTGGAGAGCAGTCAGTGTTTGCGTTGGAGTTGTCTTGTCTCTGTCATGGTGGGATGGTTGTTTCTCTGTGTTCTTTTCTTTTTTGTTAATTTGTCTTTGGTTCTAACCAGGGGGAATGGGAGGGGGACGAAATACCGGTTTCGTCCGGTCTAGATGGTCACCGGTGATAAGCAGCAACCCCTTTTTGGACGGACGGACTGTGGTTCGATCTGCCCCCACCGTAATGAATCAAGGTGGCAAGTAGTGATCAGTTACGTTGGTTCGCTGGCGGTCGGGTGTCCGGTGCCGGTGGAAGAGAACCGTTAACGGGCGTCGTTACCGTGGACAGTGTATTGTCCGGTACCGGCACACGAAACAGGCGCACCTGGGGCAGGACTGACCTCGTGACGGCGGACAATGTGCGAGACGGGTGCCTGAAAAGGGAAATGGAACCATTAATACATACAAGAATACCAAAAAAAA
>KI920057.1:0-19436 GCA_000473525.2 Anopheles melas | reverse complement strand
CTTCTAGTTGCCGCAAAACCAATCCAATCCAATCGCACTTGTACCCTCTTTCGCATGGTTACGACACGGGCAAAGATTCTCGTGTTACTTTGATGGACATTTATGCATGCTGTACAATAATGCTGTGTATCTCAACGTTCACGGTTACAATTGCTGGCTGGGGCTTGCTTAGATTTGGCGTATTCCTTCGTTCTAGCCATTTGTGTTTCGTCGCTGAAGCGCACGCACCCGCGTTCCGCGACCCATACCAAATCACACACAAGCACTGACTCTCTCTCTCTCTTTCTCTTACACACTCACACGTACATGCACAGAGGTAACGGTAGATTGGATACCGAAGCGAATAGCAGCTCCTCTAGTGTTCTGGCAGCGGCCAATTAGACTGATTTCCCTGGTCAGCACCAGAAATGCGGAAAATAGTTTGTCGTCTTAAGAGTCATTACACGCGGCTCCCGTCATGGACGGAAAGCTTGCTCCATCCTGGCGGCACCCCCTTGCGCACTTGTACCGTAAAAACGCCTTGAAAGAGGTGTGGGAGCGGATCGCAGACCCACCAGAACCGAACACGCCAACACGTCACACGTACGGGGTAGAACGAATCGAAAGAGCGTACACATACGCGCACACACACAAGCTCACATACTGTCGCATGTACATACACACATACCGGACAGCCGCGGGCACGCACTCCTTCCTGGCGGTGCTGATATGTGCGTGTGTATGTGTGCGTGTATGTGCGTGCGCGACGGAAAACGGGAAAAGCGGAAAAATGGAAGGAAAAAAAAACTGAAACAAACGTGTAATTTCGGCTGTACAAAGCGGGCAACACTAACCGGACTGTGGCGGGGATGAGGATGGGCGATATCGGACGGGCACGCACAACCGATTTTCCGACCAAACTTGACACACACGAACGCACGCACGCACACGCACGACAGGAACTTCCACGACGACGGCACCACGAAAACGGAGTCGGCAGGCGTGAGACGTGAATGTGAACCGCCAGTGACAAATTTCTCTGTAAATTGAACACGTAGGAACAGAATGGAGTGAAATGAACGGAGAGCAGAAAATTTGCCCGATCACACGCACACCAGCACAGGCACGCACCGTGTACGGTGGTGTGCGAGCGAGCTGGGCCGAGGCGGGTCGGCGCACGCGAGAGCGAGATGCACCGTGCGAGCGTTCGTCGCGGGCAGTGTGTGCGTGAGATGACGAGGTCAATGAACATGGGCACGGGCCAGGCTGCACAAGGGCCGGTTCGGTCGGCCATATTGTACAGGCGAGACTTGACAGTCTTTTGCCGTTGGCGATTGACTTTTCATTCATAAAATAGCATTTATGGTTGTTTTTATGTAGTTTACTGCCTTTTTAGCTGTATGGCAACTTTATTATTTATTGCAAGTGTTTCATTTTTAGCAATATTGAGCACACAATTAACCCGCTCTACTGCAACTGGAGATGTGTGCACATAAAGGTTAGGGAATGATTGGCGTTCAAAACAGCCTCTCTGAATCCTCGATAATTCTCTCACTTTTGGTCTTTTTTATAGCTTATTTTCCTATTGGAATTGTACGCAATTTGATTCTCATTATCGTACAATAATTTTAAAATGATTGTTCTGCCACAAACGAACCCTTTGCCATCTTCCATCATCCAATTTGAATCCCGAATTGCCATCGTCATCTAAATCCCCTTGCTGGCAACACTGTTTGACGGGTGTTTGTTGTTGTTTTCCTCAAATACTGAACACGAACACCAGAAACTCTCCAGGGGGAACCAGAAACATGCTAGAAATTAATGCAAAATTGCTGCGAGATCAAAGTGCAGTGTTTATGTGCGGCGAGGTGGTGGAGTGTTTAATTGATTTCATTCACCCATCCCTACCGGAGCACAAGATTTCACAGAGCAATAGGTGAGAAAACATGGCAACGGAGCCATCAACTGCTGTCCAATTTGCTTACTGATTTTGTTCCCTTTTTCTTTTAGTGATATTTTGGAAAATCTTGCCTGGGCGACGGTGCAGCTGCACTGCCACTGCAACGCCTCGTTTAACGAGAAAGCTCCGCATGATGCTGCCGCGAACAGAAACGTTGGCGGCAGCACGTCGCTAAACGCCAGCAACCAGCTCAAGGGAGAGGTGCTGCACTCGACCGAACCGAAGATACTGTTCTGCGATCTGCGCCTGTCCCCGGGAGAAGCAAAACAATGTACGTTCTCGCTCAATCCCTGTTTTACTCCCAACCTGTCTAATGACTTCTTTCTCTTTAGTTTTGTATCGTGAAACCGTGCCACTCAATACGCCGCCCACGTATCGCGGAATTCGCGTAAAGTATTACTACAAAATCACGGTTGCCACGCAACGGCTAGGCTCAACCGTGCAGGCGCTAAACATTCCGATCCGCGTGCTGCCGCTACCGCTGCCCCAGAGCGATCTCGACGAAGCGATCACGCTGAACGATGAGTCGAACGAAGACCTGGCACCGAACAACCCGTTCCTGGAGAAGAAGCGGCCGCCGTCGCGCATCGAGTACGCGCTGCACTATTTGCGCGGCGTAACCGCACGCCGCCGACCAAACTTCTTCATGATCAACAACAAATGGGGTAAGGTGGGCCGTTTCTGTCTGTTCAAGTCGGCGTACAAGCTCGGCGAGGACATAGTGGCCACGATCGATTTTAGCTGCGGTACGATCAAGTGTGTGCAGCTTTCCGTCACGTTGCAGTGCGAAGAAACGGAGCTGTTGCACGGTGCCATGTCACCGCCGAGCGGTACGCCCAGTGCAAAGGAAGACTCGAAAGGGGCGGACAGTGCCGATGTTGCCTCGAGCTCCGCCGAGGGTGCAAACGAGCCGGAACGACCGAAGAACATTTCCCGCGTGACCAACTACAGCAAGCATCACGAAGTGTGCCTGGGCATGCTGCAGACGCAAGTGATCCTGCCCATCCCGCTGCACGTCACACCCACCTTCCGGACGGAGTTGATCGAGGTCAGCTGGCGGTTACACTTTCAGTTCGTGACCAGCACGAACGCGGAGCTGAGCAGCGAAATGCTGCTCGATCGCACCGCCGAAAGCGAGGAAGGGCTGGAGTGGGTCGCACCGACGGACATTGCGATCGAGACGATGATCTGGAGCCTTCCGATTACGATCTACCCGACGGCACCGCTGCAAATACCGCAGCCCTGTGGGGAGTATAAGCTAAACATTAAGTAACGTTCTGTGCCGGCTGCCGTGCAATAAACCAAGTCCCTTTCTGTGGCGCTGGAAGATGGTGTACAAACTTTATTCTCCTATATATCCGAACCGTCCGAATCCATTTCCTCATCCAGATCGTCCGGAACTTTGCGCGCTTCGTCCTCTCCGTCCTCTTTGTCCCAGCCGGACTTTTTCCCCGTAAGGAAATCGGCCCGCAACGCGCCCCACGTAGATTTCGGCTCGTCGTCCGAATCGACCTCCGATTTGATGTCTTCCTCTTCATTCTCCTCCTTTTTCACCAAATTATCCACCAGTTCCGACTTGGCGCGCGGTCCGTTCATCAGCACGTCTAGGAACTCCTTCCGGTTAAGGCTCTTGAGCACCTTTTCTCGCTTGTACTCCAGCTTGCCGGCTTCCTGCAGCTTCTGGTTCACCGTCTTCTGCTGCTGCCGGACGGCATTGAACAACTGTACCGTACCACGGGTGGCCACCTTGCGCAGCGTTCGTTCGCGCTCGTAATCATGTATCGTGGGCCGTACCCGGAGACCGAGGATGTCTTTCTGTCGCAGCTTCCTGAGTGCTGCCTTCTGTCGCAACAGTTCCTCCTTCAGCTTCAACTCGTCCGGTTTCTCTTCCGGATTGTCGGTTCCTGGTTTCGGTTCCTTCTTTACCGTGCCCTCCGCACTGACCACGTCAAAGTCGATTGCTTTCGCTTCCTGCTTTTTGCGCTCCTTCTGCTCGTCTGTGGCCGCTTTCGACAGAATGCTGTCGTCGGTGGCTTTGCGCAGAAACTTGGCCATCGCTTTGGCCCACTTCGTCGGTTCGTCGGACGGTTCCGTGTCGCCAGTTTCGTTTTGCAAGTCCAGCTCCTCCTCCGACATCGGGTACTCCTCGTCGGATAGAAAGTCGTCCGATCCGCTGCTATCATCCGCCAGCGAATCGCTATCACTTTCAGCCGGTGTGGGCAGCGCCGCCTCTGCAATTAGTGTGGGAAAACGATGTTGCCAGTACAAAACAGGATTTGCAGAGCAGCAATCATACTTACGTTTCATTTTTCTAGCTGGTTTCAACATTTTGTGTAGCGTTTAGTGGGTAACGTTCAATGCAAAACAGTACGCGCGAAGTAATACACGTGCGGCGCCGATATCAAAACAAAGAGTATTTCACCTGCTCACTCGTGCGCTGACAGTTGTAAACACATTCAACAAGATGGCTATCCAGGCTGGTACATTAATTCAATCCTACGATTGTCAGCTTGATGGTTGTGGGATTTTTCTAACTGGAAAATAATTCAACTGTTTTGATTGTGATTTAAAACCCCCATTTTATTTTTATACACACTCTCTGCTCACTATTAAAGTAGTTTTACTCGTGTTGAAAATAAAATAAACATTTTTGCAACAGCATGCAACCATGTGTCATTTCTAACTTCCTGACATCTCCCGCTCCCCTAAATAACAGCTGTCAAAATGTTCCGCACGGGCAGCACCTTTCGCCAGTGCACAGTCTGAGTGCGTGCATCGTTTTTCACGGACCGACCGACCCGTGCGCGTTGTGTGCCCTTGTACTTGTCCTACTTGTCGCTCGCCAGCGCCATCCATCACGGCATCGTTCGAGACGGAAGCAAGCGAATCTTGCGTCGAGCTTTGCATCACACCGTATTGTTCTGCGGATTGGCGTGTATGTGCCTGTGTGCATATGCAAAACCGGCCACCCAATTCGTACGGAGTGGTTCTACTGCTGCTGCTCGGTACGGTGCATATGGGCGGATGCCCGTGAATGGGGTGAACTTCGCAAAACATTAGCAGCAACTGTCTTTGTGTGTGAGTGTGTGTGTCCGGTCATCTCCCGCGTAACAGGAACGGGTACGGGAACGGCTGCCGACAGTTGCATTCCATCAAATAGCGCATCATCATCATCATTGTCGTGGTGGTTGCTTTGCGTTGGCGCATTATCATCACCGCCACGGTAGCAGCCCAGTCGTCCTTGTGGAGTAAACCCCCCTTGTACACGGGGAGTCTAGCAAGCACATCGGCCAGCCTACCGAGGTACAACGGCTCGCAACCTAGCGAACCCCAGGTAGTGCTATTAATCCGTCCTAGCTCGGACCGTTTGTTGCAGCTGGCGACAGACATCGAAACGCGAGTGGTCTGCAAGAACGTCCCCTTCCCCGTGTGAAAATGCAAAACATCTTCTAGTGTCCAAAGTGCGCCCCAAAGAGGTAGTGCTGCGGCGGCAGTAAGGCAATCAGGTAGTGGAAAACATCGATGACATAAATCATTTTCCCCTGTTTCCGGCGTACGTTGCCGATCAGTCGTTACTTGGATTTAGATTTGCGGGCAAGCGAATGGGCAAACGAATCCCTGCCCTGTGAATGTGGAGCAATTTGTGTGCTGTGTGCGTGTGCGAGTGTTTTTCTCCCTTGCTAGCGTGGCGGCCGCTATCAAGGCGAGATATTTAGCAACAGATAAGGAAGAAGAAGTGCTCCTGCTCCCTGGTTCTGTAACGCTGCTGTGCCACCATAACCACCAACACCACGGTAGCAAATTGGCATTGAGCATCGGGCAAACAAAGTAGGTCATCGACCGGACCTGCTAGGAACAGTACGTTCCATCCCGGATCGCTGGAAGAGCGCATGTAATTAACCCTTCCCGCGGATCCTCCTTGCATCAGTCAGCAGGAGTAACAGTAGAGCCCTTTCCGGGTGCAACAGTTACACACATCCAACCAGAACGCAAAGGTTTCAAAGGGAACCCAGCGGACAAGGACATCTCGCTGCCCGCCTCTCATACAGGACACTCACCACTAGAGAACACGTACACCGAGCGTACAAACAAACACGCCAACACCTTCCCGATATCGTTCAGTATACACACACACACACACACACGTGTCTGAAAAAGCTTCAAAGCTGGAGGATGCCGCTAGCCAACTCGATCGACCCATGGAGAGAGAAAGTCCCAATCAGTATCGTCGGTATCGAGGTAGGTCCGTTTTGCTGGTATACCACCCGCCCTAATAGCCATCCATCACCCACCCGTTCCAGTATAATTTTGTTTATTGTAATTATTGTTTTTGTTTTTCATTTTTCTTCTACCTCCTTGCGCGAATCCGGGCGGTACTGCGGAAACAGGAGATTGCAGTTTGTACTGCATGGTTCCGCTTTCCGTTAGTGTAGCTATCCACCACCCCCCTCCCCGTTCCTCCTTTCCCAGGAAGTTAATTAAAGTTTCCCGCGTGCTGCACCCCGCAGTACGGGTGTGTCCTCCCCCCCCTCTCTTCGTTATACCTGTATTGTTTACCCAGCGTCTGCAATTGGATCCATCTTTTGTATGCTCTCTCTCTCTCTCTCTATGCTCTCTATGCTTTTAATGGTATGATTTGTTCGCGGTTCCTCTTCCGTTGACGTTGGTTTGCTTTGCCTGTGTTATGGTTTTAGTTTTCATTTTTTAAATAACCCTTTCTTCGACCAGCTTACGTTGCTTTTCGTTTTCTCCCACGATTGGCCGATCGTCATCGTCGTCTTCGTCATCGCCGTCCTCTCATCGTCATTGCCATCGTTTGCTTCGTTAATATCCGGTGGTGGCGCTTCTTTGCATACGCCCAGGCCCCCCGGCTGGCAGTCCCGTTTTCTCAATAGTCGTTTGTCTCTATTTATTTAATCGTTTTCTTTTCTAATCGGCTTTGGCGTTATCGATTTTGTATGCGTTGTTTGTGCCGTTTCTTCCTCACCAGCATAGTATCGCATCAGTTGGGTGTGTTTTGTGGTGGTAATGTGGTGTGTGAAGATGGATGTACGTGTTTCTATTTGTTGGGAGGTTGTTTTCCTTTTTTTTTGCTACTTTCAAGATTGGTTCAACTTAACATTTCGTTTTTTCGAGGTTTCCCAATTGAATGTTCCTATTTGTAGTCAACATATTTGCATTTTGCTTTGCAAAAATTAATCACCATTTGGCCTAAACCTTCAGCCGTTCAGCTCCTCCTCTTATCAGCCGTATCGATTATCTGTCCCAAAGTGCGTAATGCAACTGTTTGCATCATGTTTATCCTCGTTTTATCATAAACAAACACACTTACGTTCCTTATGTTGAGCTCTTTTAAGAGGTGTGTTTCGTATGGGAAAGACCGCTAATGGAAGGGCTTAACTGTGACCACCAGGTCGCCTGGTAGATTACATGCGTATGAACCACTAATTGAATTTGTCCTTCACGATGCCCATGCACTCGTTTGTTTAATGCTACATACTAATGTACCAAACAGTATGACAGCACAGGAAGTCACATGACTGTGGTGCACAAAGTCGTTATTTGTTGGGGTGAAATAATTCGGCAGTTTTAGTCGAATTAGGGCAAACTGTTTTTACGTTTGGTCCAGCGGTTGTGGGTGTCTTTCAAATGAATGTACTGGTTTAAATACTAAGTGGTAAAGCGTAACTTTATCTTGTGTGAATTTACGTTAACCAAACCACGGACCTCACGGGCCTGTACGAAATCGATTCATTTTCTTATTGTGCCACGAGTGAAGGAGTGGGCTGTAGTCGAAGCAGAAGGTGTAACACGGTAACACACTCGTCTAAAAGCGCATCGTACAACCATTTTCACTTTCGACCATAATCGCTAAAATGTGAAGGTAAACGGTGTACCGGTAAACAAACGTTTTCCCTGCCCACTTTCCCTGGCACAGTGTGTACTGCGGCTTTCCCGGGAAGGTGAGGCGTAGGCGGACGAACGTCGCACCATGCTTTGCCTGGTTTTCGATATCGATTTTCGGTACTCGGCGGACCACAGTAGTCGAAGAACAACCCTTTCGGTTGGGTAAAAGTTTATACTTTTCATGTTGTGTGCAATACTACTCTGAGTAGTACTTTGTTTTTAAAAAAATAATTATTAAAATAATAAAATATTTTTTTTCTAAAAAATTCAAATACTGTCGGGTTTGTCCTTACGTTTTCGTTGTGTTTGTGCGCCAGGCAGACGACATGATGTGACTATTTGTTCTGGCCAGAATCATGGGAAAACAAATAGTGCGAACTTTTCCCGATTTTGCCAGGGAAGCAACACGTGGTCATTGGTTCCGGTTTGGGAATAGTAGGCTCCATTCCCACTTCTGCCCCGGATCAAGGGGCACTGGAAGCTAAAAACGTGGTAAACAAATTTTAAAATCAGCATATATTTGTAGCCAGGAGCAGTGCAGGTTCAACCTTTTTAGATTCGCTGGCCGCTTGGCTTTGAAAATAATAATTTGCCTCGGCCCACATCGATTGAGAACAAACATTTTTTAGACTTATTACAAAGTCGTTTTTGTTATCAAAAATATGTTTAAATCTTATTATAGACATGCTTGTTGCAAATGTTACCTTCATTGCGGGGAAAAAATGCACGATGTGTATAACAATAAGCTTTTCTTTTTCAAAAATAAATGCTTTCGCGGACCACGTCTGTTAACGCCATGGACCACAGGTTGGAGAGCACTGGCCTGGAGCATTAAATCGAAAATGTGTTCGTGGTGCGTGGGCGCTACCATCGTTATTGTTCGGGAAATTATTGGAAAATTGGGGTGAAAATGGTGTGCTACGTTTCGCGTAATCTTTCTTTTTTATTAATTTTGTTTGGCAAACAGTAAGGGAGCGAATGGATATATTGTGTATTTACATACATGAGTTATTATGGGTATTACAAGCGGGCATTGTTCTTAGAAAAGGATTACCTAGTGCAATGGAAACATTCAACAAAGGCTCACTAATTGCTAGATAATTATCAGATTAATTTATTTATTTTTCACGGCTTTATTATTTTCCATAAAAATATGCGTGAGTTTCGCGTATTTTGCACTGAGTTGTAGTTGTTTGGAAAAAAGTCAGCTTCAAACCGATTGATATTAATGTCTGCATTTTTTGCCTTCAGGCCTGTGCCTTCCGTCCCTGACCTAGGCATGTTTTGGTGCTACACACGATGACTTCCGATCTATCGTCATCACACAGTTACGGAATGGTAAAAATCAATCAAAATTAACTGCCCCTCCCACACACACACATACATGCATCTCCCTTCCTGGATCAATCGATAATCACACGATGGTACCCGGCGACGAAGCTCTGCTCTCGGTTACATACCGCCGATAAAGGGAATCGATGTCCCAGCCCGGCGCAAAGCGATGATCCTATTCCAGGGTACCGGACCGGACTGTGCTGTGGCACGCTTCCGTCACAAATGAAATGAAAAATGAACACGGGCCAATAATGCTTGGGCTACATTTTTCTTTTCCCGGTTTCCCGCGATGCTGCCGCTCCCCTTCTCTCTAAGCGCTTCGATAATTCGCTTATGAAACGATCTGCTGTCGACGAGCTTCTTCGACGGAAAAAAAAACCGGTCGGTGCTGATGTCGGCGGTGGATGCCAACGGGTCGTGCGCGCGCGCTCTCTTACAAGCCGTTAGTAGAGCCTGGTAGCCTGGCCGTACATGGGGCCCGCCAGCCAGCGAGGAGTGAGGATATGAGGCGTTAGTGAGAAACAAGACACACAAAAAAACAGCCACGTTCACAGGCGGAGTTGACGGGTTTCTGCTGTCTGTTTGCTGTTGCTTTTCCATCCATTCATTTGTTCATTTCATTTCATCTTGTTGACGTAAATTAGTTTATCTGGCAAGTTGATTAGAATACTTTGACACGCGAACGGCTCGACAGGGTGAAAAGTGGCAAAAGGGGTGCGTTGCCTGTTTGCGGTTGTTTAGCATAACAAGTATTATTTTTGTTATCAGTGACATATATTACAATATTCCATAAAAGATCACTGTAACAGTAACATCATTCGTCTTCTCTTCCGGATTGACTAAATGTCTTTAGTTATCCTTTAGTGTGCTTACCAGCTGCTCCTTTCAATGAAAAAGCTCGCTACATCTCAAATGCTCAACAGGTTAATGTGACACTTTGCGGCGTTTAGGTTTTTCCAAAGACTATGTTTAGACTGCTGTTCTTCAACCAGCATTGTTCGGAACGCTTTTGCGCTGCAAGCACACCCAAGCAATGTGGACGTATTTAATTGATAACATTAATCCCTCCACCTTGAAACTCAGCAGATTGTCCTAAACTCTGTCCCTCCATTCGGTAACGTGCCATCATTCCTTTCGCTGCTCCTGTCTCTTCCGATTTTGTCCGGCTGGAGCCCTGGTTCAATTTCAATTTTCCTCAACCGTAAACGGCATCACTTACATCGTCTCTCCCCAACCCAAACAAGGACAAAACACACACACACACACACACACTTTTCCGTTTATTTCTTCTCGGCGGGTCTGTGTGCACGCGTAATTGTGCCACATTATTAGCAATTACTTGCATGTCTTTCATCTAACCTACCAGCGAGCTGCAGAAACCCCTTGAGCTCCGAAATGGTGCTGGTGGTGGTGGTGGTGGTGGTGCTGACCCTTGACCCGCGCACAGTAAGTTCAATATGAAGTCATTCTGTTAATGAAAACCGACAGTCTAATTATGATTCCGTTTCAACGAAGGGCGCTCTCGGTGTGAGTGTTTTCCTCCGCGCCAGAAAGTTGAGCCGTTGTGCGGTGAAAGTTTGCTTCAAGAATAGTGAAGGTCGATTTAGTCAAACCTCTGATATGGAGCCCGGTTTGTGTACGTCTCTGGTGGTAGGTTGTCACGGGATTCCCTCTGCTTTTTTTTGCCGCTCGAAGACTTTGGATGGTAGGCCAAACGTGTATGCTCGCGCGGGAACGACTGTAATTGAAACTGCGCCCACCGCGCGTGTATGCTGGTAGGCTTTGGCCGGGCTGCTGAGAGATTGCTATCAACCCGGACGGCAAAGGTTATCGGATAAAGTGGCGTTGAGACACATCATCGATGTAATCCAGGCACTTTGTATGCATTTTGCACTTAGGGTGTGCGATGCATCGGTAAGGCAGCTAGGCTAGCGACCAGACCATTGGGTTATGCATAGCGCCGCGTTGTTTGAAGGAACGCTGTTTGCAGAATTTTGCATCGTAAATAGAGCATGTACTGGTGCGCTAAAGTTGGAAAACAAATACATCGTAATTACTGTAAACTTGCTATTGTCACAGCTGTGTGAGAGAGCGAGTAATAGCAGGTGGATATTGCCAGATAGGCAAAGGCATGCATGGAAGATTTCCGTCTCTGGTCTGTCACAATCTTCTGAACCAGATTTTGTCGTTTGATCTACAACCACAGCGATAATAACACGGGCTACCTATCATAAACTGTTTTGTTGCTGGTTGCCCCACGCCTTACTCATGTTTTTATTGTATCCGGCCCTTAGGAAACTGACAGTATATGGTAAAAGTTCGTGTCTAATCTTTTGTCTCCACCGTTCATCACTTGTCATTTGTGTTCCGGCAGACAGTGTGTGTGTAGGATATGAGCACGTCGTTATCTTGTTAAGGGTGCCCTTAATCCTTTTAGATAAAAGTATATATTTAGACATCCGGAGGCCTCGATTCACCATGCAGTAATAGAAGAATACTCCAAACATCTTGGTAAAGCGAAGGTCGAGCAAGATTAGTTTCGAACTCATTACCTTTGGAATGTTAGCACGGGGAGCTGCTACAGGTACGGGACTAGAAACATGTGGCTAGCTACAGCGTTTTGTTAACACATTTTCGTCACGCCAATGCAAATTGTAGCAAAAGCAATTAGATTTACTTGTTTAATAGTTTGCTTTGCACAATTAAGCATTGTTGATGTGTTTTTTTTTTGGTAATCAATATGAAGTACGCCACATAGAACCGTAACCGTAAGAACGTCTACAGTTCGCGTAGCTGAAAACACGTTAGTAGCAACACTTGTGCCCGAAGCAAGAACAGGTTCGCTCAGAGGACGGTTACATTTGTCGTGGTGATGGATTTCACTCTGAATGGGGGAATTTAAATATCATCTTCGCCTGTTGGTCGGTAGCAAATGGTGCAAAATGTGGGACAGTCCCCGGGGAGGACTGTGCGCAGGGGCATAGTGGCAGAAGCTACAGCGACGCTGCTTTTATAGATCCGTTGTTGCTTTCGTCACGAAACCGGCGTATAAAGTCAGCTTTGTTGTTGGTCGCTGCGGGATGACCGTCACGCACGACGGACTGGTATGACATTCTGTGTTTGGAGAGTACGGCAGAAGGTTAACCAGTTTTGTACCAGTGTGTTGTCGCACCGTTGTTAGGACGGAGCGTCTTGGATATCGTGGTTTGAGTTTTGCATTCCACAATCGAAACGGAGAGTAACACTACCTATCGTCGTTCAGAATAGATAGATACAACTAGTTATCATTCTCAAAAGAGATCAGAACCCCTCGAAATTCGATCTATAACGCCCAGTTTAATTCCTTTATATTTGTGTGATTTATCCTTATCCGTTGCTCTGTTGATGGCTGTGAGACATGAAGCCAAATGTCCTTTATTTATGCTGGCTCGTGTGGAAAGTACAGCTTCAACAGCTTTTGTAGCAAGTCTTCTGTATGTACTGCTTCTATAAAGACCGACGTAATAAATGGATTTATGTGCTATGACGTGCGACAAAGACATTGAAAGAGAAGAAAAAACGGATATTACCACGCACAATTTTCACTACATTCGGGTACATACTGGTGCTTGGGTGGTTCGTGGTTTTGTATTTCCCCTCAAACCAGGGAGTGTCTTTCGGGCGGGATGTGCTTTGCGTATGAATATTAAATAGGATATAACACGCGAATCGTGTGTGCCCTTTTTCGTGCAAACGCCCAAAATTGTCAACCACTGCCGGAATGTGAGTGTGTGTGTGTGTGTGTAATGGAAATGGTGGAACAGATTTTCTTTCTGCATGTTGTAGAATCTAGATGGTGTTCATGTACGCGTGATAGTATTAAAAAAAGGCTAAAAGCATAAAAATGTGGCTGCATTAATTAACCCTGTTTGATTATATGTTACATAGGATATATAATCCGTTTTTGTTTGTTTGTTTCCAAGTAACGCTCGTTAATAAAATAAAAAGGTAGCGATGCAAAATGAAATAGGAATGATGGTTCCATCCATGTCGATCAGTTTAAAATGAAGCATGCGAGGATAATTTTATCCTTTTTCAACATGATATATGATTCACGTGTACCGCAGGGAGTAGACGATTTTGGCTGCACACACTTTGGCGAATAATGATTTGTTCACTCAGGATGATGTGTGCACGTACAACCAAAAAAGGCAAATCTTGTTATTCCACCGCTTAGCATAGCTTTCGTTATCAAATCATGTTATCCTGTTCTTATTCCCATTGGGAACGAGCAGCACTGGAACAGGAGCAGATCCATTTAGGGTTGGCGCAAGGAGGAGAAATTGATGTTTTTTAAATGTTTTGATGTAATACACAAAGGAGACACAATCGCATATAATCTAGTCAATTGTTACATAATCAAATTTACCCAAGAGTGTTGTTTTAATTGGATACTCTCTAGCATTCGGGTTCGCCACGCTTGTGTATTTGCAAATTTATGCTAATGTGTCTGGCTTGACACGTTCTACTGGACGACGATAACTACCCTTATACGTGTTAGTAGTGGATGTGGTTTGTGGTTAGTGGATGAAGCTCAATTATCAAAACCACAAAACCACAGCACACTGATTAGTGTAAGGGCGATGCCGACATCAATTCACACTAGAGCTACTTTAGGAGGGGTGTTGTGTGCGTGTATGTTTGTGTTGTTCAAACATTATACGTGTTGGATTAAAAGTTTAAAAGTGCACAAACAAATATTTGGAAATTGTTTAGATACTTTTAATGCGAGATGCATTCGTTGCAACTTAATTAAGTAAGTAAGGCGAACTAGACACATTCTAGAGAAAAATACGTATTTATTGTCTACAGCGTATTTACATTAATGTTGTGATAATCTTTAGCTTATGTTGCTGAACGTTTGTATAGACATTCGTGTTAGATGGTCCTTTACAGTGTTGCTAAATGTCACGAGACTCACGAGATATTCACCAACGAAGTGAACAATAAACATATCCGTGGTAGCTTCCTCGCTCTTTCTGGTTTGATGGTCTGTCGGGTTAAACAGAGCGAGAAACATTTTGCTCATTTTGTTTCTTGGAACTAAACCCGACTGAAAATGACGCTACCAAGAGTTGGTCGCACACAATGTCACCAATTATGTGATGGTCACAACAACTAAATGAGTCTCACCTCTGATCATCACAGTAGAGCTCGTGACGCTGACATTATTTTGTTTCAGCCGACATTGGTCATGACTATGTCAGTGACATTTTGCAGAACTGATCACAGTAAAAAAAAGTCATGACATAGTGATTGACCAAGCGATGGTCGCAAAAATGTCATCAAGAATGGACACACATTGAGCACACCAATCGTTTTGAGTATCACCTCTGATTATCACACTTGAGTACGTGATGCTGACATGGATTTGGTTTCAGTCAGATTTTTTTATGATATTGACAGTGACATTTTGCAGCACTAGTCCTTTGGCTTGTTGTTTTGTTTTTTTTTTTATCTGCTAGATGCTATCACGGATTCAAGCCCGGCATGGACTGAACACGGGAACTAAGTAGATCGAACGTAGGGCTGATTGTGTTGCAATCGGAAAACCAATCTGGTCACTGAACGATGATTCTTGTTGGCCCAATAAAAGGAATAAATAGTTTGAAAGTAGATCGCTCCTGCTGTCGCCGGATCACTTCCGCATCCCTAACCCAAATATAGTGCATTCCTCTGCTATAGCGATATGCTATATCTGATGTTAATGCAGCAGTATTGCTTGCTTGTCATATTTGATAAATAAATTACATTTAGTTGTTTGTGTTACAGGTTTTACCGCACCTGTGTTATCGTTTCCAGAAGTGTATAGACGAAATAAAATAAATAGCTTCATGTTTAAACAGATTTCCCCATGGGAGAACACAACAGAACAGACAGAGGATGTATTGGGATGCGAAACAAATATTATCCATGTGCATTGAAGATGTGTGAGGCACTAGCTTGCGGCACAACGGCAAACTTACTGTATCGGTGCATCACTATTCACATTTCACGTCTATACCGATTTTAAAACTGCCACGCTATTATGACAGTTAGTGTGTGTCTGTGTGCGTCATTGATGATGGACGATGTCAATGTTGGCATAGTCAACATGTTGTCTACATGAATCACTGGTTATTTTGATGTTTTTTACTGTTTGTGGGATTTACGACAGTGTTGTTGTTTATGGTTTAACTGAATCACTAGAATCATACTCATAAAATCATACACTAATTGTACGTGTTACAGCTGATTAAAAGGATTGCATTGTGTTGTTGAAGATGAAAAATGTTTCCAATTTTAGTAGTCAGTCGTTTTATACACCTTTTTTGATGACCTAGTTGATTTGTATTTGGGATAGTGAAAAACAGTGCAATAGTCAGATTCGCTTCATCTAGTGTTTACTAAATAGCGATGTGTGTGAAAATTTTCTTCGTTGCTTCGTCATGATACCAGAGTTATTATGTTCTGTCCAAACTGTTGTTATTTTGCTTCATGTTTATTTTGATTCCAATCTTGGATCTTCCACATCTCTTACGCTATCATGCAATTTATCGAAATCAAATGTTATTGTTTAAATATTGACAACAGCGTGCCAATGGTTCTGACGATGATGTTTAGTTTTTGTTACAAATTTCAGTTAGCCGCCATGTTTATTGCCCTGCCCTGCGTCTACATTATTGCTATTCAAACCACATCTCTTATGTCATTATGCCAGCTCTCTTCTTGATTTCTATTTTTTAACACATTTTCTTTGTCATCCAATTGCGTTCTACTTTCTTTATCTATCGTTTCCTTTTGCTTATCCTATTGTGTGTTATTCTCTTCCTTTAATTGTGTTTCCATCACACTCCCATTCTCTGCCCATCACAGTGCATCACATTTCTTTCCGTCTGTCGTTCACTGCTCTTTCTCTCTCTGTTTTCGTGTCGTTTTTTCTTCTTGCAGCGCACGGAGTGTCTAACTCGATTTCAGGGCTCCGGATAGTTTCTGTACGTATTGTTTTGTTTTTGGATGCGTCAAACAAAATAGCAACGTGCCCCGTGTGGGGCCAATGTGCCGTGGCACTTTTGTGCTATTTGCTCTCTTTATTACCACATACGTTAGAGTTTGCAACTGTGTCCTCTTGGGTTTTGTTTTCTTTCCTTTTGCCTTGTGTCGTTTGTCTCCAAACCCTTTCTGTTAATCTTTTGCGAGATACTTAACAAAACAATTGGATTTGTTTTTGTATACGCTACTGGAAAAAAGGCATTTTATTAAAATAAATCTCGCAAATCATTACCTTTTCTGTTAGAGTCGTACATTTGCGTTTGCTCTTAAAAACGTCTCTCCCTCTCGTCAATTCGATGCCTTGCCTATGGAATGAAGATCTCGGAATGAATGTGTGACCTTTTCCTTTCCGTTTCTATTCTAAATGTATGCATTTCGCTCTGATAAATGGTTGTGTTTTGTTTTTCTTTCTCTCGTTTTTGTTTCCCACTCTCTCATTCATTATCATACGGTAAACGGTAATGCTATGTTTTTTTTCTCTTTTTTTGGTTTCGATTGACGATGGTTGTTGCAAGCGTGTTACATATCATTGATACTTATTACCATATTTTATGCAAGCACTTTTTCGCTTCATCAATCCGGACGAAGTATTAAAAAAGCACCACTTTTAAGTCATTTTGTTCCAGTCCACACCCAATACCACAAGAACGTATTGTTTTTTTTTGTGTCTTCATGTTGCATGTTTGAATGAGTAATCGCAATGAACGTTTTCGCACAGCATGAAGCAACTGAGTTTGTTAGCATTAATCTTTACTTGACTTATTTCTAGCCTATGTGCATGAAACTATGATTCGTCTCGTTTCCTATTGAAACCAAATGCAATTTAACAACTATGCTCTGCTCGATGCTATAGACGTAAGTAAAACAAATATTTCTAAGATGATGTGTTGATGCCGCGCTTTCCTTCCCCATTAGACGCAAAGCTGCTTGTTAACACGCATTCGTACATGTTTTTGTGCGGTTAAATGGATAGTCCAACGAGAAGCATTATTTGCTAACCAACCAGCCAGATGGATGGTGTGTGGCTTTGTGTGGCGTTGTGTGGTTTAGCTCTTTGGTGGGGTGATAATGCTTTTTGTTCTCTATAAAATGTGATTAATATTAACTATAACAACCACACAAATCCCTACCCAGCATGCCACAAACTGTACAGCACATGTAGCGTTTGGATTACATTTCGCCGCATTTCCTATCGTATTCCCCAAGCCAGTCGATTAATTGAACTGTAAATAAAAAACATCAATCGTACGCCAATGGGGATGATTTCATCCACTCCACCACCAAGCCATGTAGTGTGATCGAGTATTATCGATAGCTAATTGGCACGAGCGGCATCACATTCGTTCCTCCCACTGCGTAGCAAGGGCTTCTTCATTCCAGTGCCGTGTAATTGAATGCCCTTGGGAGTGTGGCCTCATGAACGGGCTGGTACAGCCATCCATACCGTGGGGTGCCATTTCCCGTGCGTTGGCAGCAAAAGGGGTGAACATGTTTGCACTATGGTTTGCTATCATCATCATCATCATCATCATCATTTCCCGTTGCAGGTTTCCAGTCGACCTACATTTGACGCTCGGATAAGCCGCGACCCTGACTGCCACTACTGTAGCTGGATAGTGGCCTTTTCCGCTAACTACACAGGGCAGGCTTTGCTTTCCGATGTGCCTTGCCACGAGGGCCGTTCCGTAACTACCAGTTGCATCGCAGGTACTGCAATACTCCCCCTTGGCTGGGATGGCCACATTAGATGGATTGTTTTAATTTACATGACATCTAGCAGGGGTGGGCAGCATTCTCCATTTCGCGCGGGAAAATGTGAAGTAGAAAATTGGAAAATGGCGTTACCATTGTATTACTGCTGGCAATGTTTCATGACACCACGGCGGAGCAACACTGTTGGATTGTGGTCGATGTTTTAATATATTTATCGACATCGGCAGTTTCGCTTGCCCAATAATAAATGCTTCATCAATATTCATTATGCGTGCGTGTGTCTGTGTGTTTGTGTGGGGAAAGTTTTCCCCGCGAATACCCCCCTCTTGAAGTTACCGCAAAGCAACAATACAGCAACTTTGTGTATTACGCCAGGTATACCCAGGCGGGACGGGACTAGTTTCGCTTTCGTGGAAGAAGCCCAAAAGCTCTTTTCCGCCCTGTTCCGGGTGACTTTCTTTTGTGCTACTGGCACCTGTAACTCGCCAAGGAAACAGGACCTATTACTACTATGACCGTGAAGTGTCGATCACACAGTGTGTACAGATTAATCATGCTACAGCAGTAGATACGGTTTGCGCCAGAAACAAAGAAACAACTGTGACTATGTGGCGGCAAATTCCGCGCACATGTATTGATCGGTAAAGGCACTTACCACCACCCTCATGACAGTGGAATAGCAGGACGGGGCGGCAGGACGGGGTGAGGTTTGTCGAAGGTTTCTTCGTTCTGTGAACGTGCGCCACTCCAGTGCTCGCTGGGTACGTGGGCAGAGCGCTGACGTTAATTAGCGTCAATGTCTGCTGTTTCTTTACACCCTGGGCCGATTGATGGGACTCGCAGGAAGGATGAGAGGTGCGTGTTGAGTGGTGTTGATTGGTTGCCCGAGAGCTCATCTCACGCACTATTTTCGTTCAACATCATTATCAATGATAATGGGAATCTTTGCTCTGCAAATGTGTACCAGCAGCAAAAGAAAAACCGAGAGCATTTCGGAAGCATACGCATCATAGCTCGTTTCGTTTGTATGTGTCGGGTTTTTGGAACTTTACAAATGTATTGGTGCTATTGGTGCTGTTACATTGATCGGAAGACGCACACATCGCGCGGAAGGTACGAGGCGGGACCACATTAGCGTATAGAAAGGAGTCAACTATTTTCCCATGTGGCTTTTGAAATGACGGTTGCTATCAACGGTTGTATAAATCAACCAAAACATGGATGCGCCCTTTCGGTGGCATTTTTGGTGGCAGTTACACGCCTTGCTGACCTTATTGTCTCTCTGCGTGTGTGACAGATGATTTTCTTTGAGTGGAGTATATAACGAAGCGAATGCTCCCCGTTAAAATAATGACACCATGAGCAATGCTTCAGAGTAGTAATGTGCGCTTTGGAGCACACCCACGATTCCGATCCGACTCCGGCTATTGTTAGTCTGATTCAGACTTAGACAAAATCCGAACCACTAGCA
>KI920056.1:7750-30496 GCA_000473525.2 Anopheles melas | reverse complement strand
AAAAAAAAGAATGAAAAGATACATCTCTGTAGTTGTTACTTTGGGCACGCGTGCACACGCGCTATATCCGCGCGGTTTTGCTGTATTATTACAATTACTTTGCTGTTAATGCGCTTTGCGCGTTGCCTCCATTCTTCGGGCAGAACTCACCCCGGCACACATTGATCTTGATCGATCGAACGAACGGCAAGTAATTTGTGCTTTGAAGTTTGAAATCAGTGTTTTTCTATCATTTTCAATATTGATTGAGAGAAATTTGCCGTTTTATTTTCTCTGTAGAATTTGTCGAAAATTGGTGCAACATCAGTGTTGGAAATAAACTCTTTCAAACTTCAGCGCTTGAGCTTAAGATCCTTTGAGGCTGACGCCAAATCACAAACACCATTGAATCGAAGGGAAAACGTAGCAAGCGGGGCGTTTAAAAGGCAGGAAAAGCTCACAAAACAAGACAACAAGAAAAACCCCACACACACACACACACACAAAACATCTAACGGACACAGAAAATCATAAGTAGTAGGCTTGGTGGTTGCTCCACTCTCTTAAAAGCCATCAATCGAGCTAAAGCATTATCCTTTCCCTCCCCCTCCCCCCCAAACTTCTTCGCAACCCCTCCATCGCGTGACGTCAACAAACGCGTGTATGAAATTATTTACCGAAATTATTATATTTCTCCACGGTTCTTCTGATTGATTTATCGAACGCATTAAACTAGTTCAAATTGATTTTGGGTTTGGGGTGTGTGTTTTTGTTCTCTTCGAGTGGAGTATTGCCTTCTCTGTGTCCCACCAGCAACACGAAGAAATAAAAAGTGACTTGCCAAAAGGCAAAAAAGAACCACCGCGCTGGACGCGCGAGACGTCTTAAGACACGCGCTTCCCCCGCAATAGAAAGGCTCCTCTTCGCGCTAGAGAGCTTCGCGGCTACACATCCCCGAAAAGCTTCCAGCAGCTTTTGCCCGAAAACTGATCATTTATTCTTCAAAACGCTCACAGTGGCGGCAGCGTTGGAAGGTATATATTTTACTCTCCTTTTTCCGCCAGCTGCCAATGGGGGTTGCTCCATTTTTTCCAAGGGGTTAAATTTGCGGCGCTTTCGCGCGATCCCCTAACCCGCACCGATCTTGCGCAGCCGGGTGCTCAAGCTTAAAAGGGGGGGAGAGAGGCGTCTTTCATTTGGCGTAATGATACGGTGGCTTAAAACATTCCTGCTAGACGGCGGTAGAGTGGCGACCGGTTTATTATTTTTTTTCCTGTGTCTGCCCTTGCGTCAACCGGTCAACTTTTTGGTTTTGGTCTAGCGCTTTGGAAGGTCTTGGTTTGGCAGTGGGCAAACAGATACGCGCGCGCTGACCTCTGGCAGGGATGAAAGGATGAAAACCACTCCAGGCCGGGACTGCGACGAGGTGGAGGAGGTCAAAACTAGAAGCGTCTTAAAAGCTTCCGCATTAATCTACTTATTTGCGCTCGGCATGCCGCTCCGCGCGGACAAAACATGACGGACAATTTTATTTTTCGGCGCGAAGAGATACTGGTGTGGCTGTGGCGCTTTTTTTTACGATCGTGCGAGATCTGTTTATTGACTTTTTGTTTGATCGATCAAGATGTGTGTGTGTGTGTGTGTTTTATCCTTCGGTTGGCGGGATCTACTGCTTCTAGAGCTACAACAGTTTCCATTTCTTATTGGGGTCATTTGTAGCATTCGTTTTTAACATGCTCTTTAAGTTAATTGGGCAAGTAACCGTGTCCAGTTTGGTTTGGTTTGGGACTTTTATTCTCTGGCTGATGTCGGGCAGAAAAGCAATAAGTAAATAAACATGTAACATGCTGATCAACATTTTTACAACGCTCTTACGATGATGAAAAATTAGAAGAATGAATTTTATGTTCGCAACAAGATGAAAAATGATGTAAGACGAAACAAAAAAGAACATAAGTACATACAGGACAAAAGGAACATGTTGATAAATCAACAAAGATATTTCAACAAAGGATGAAGCAGAAGAAACAAGCTGAATAACTCATTTAATATGAAATAAATTGTAGAAATGCAACAAATTAAAGAATGAAACCTCAAAGAAAGAAGCAAATAAGTAAAATGGAATAGATAACCGCTATCAACATAAATACAGCAAGGAAGAAGATGAAGAAGTAAGGGAAATATGAACATATTAAACAGCGTTAAAATGTGACAAAACCAAATACATGAATAACAAAATCAATAACACCAATCAATTTTCAACAATTTAATGTATTACATTCCAAAACATGCAAACGCTTCAGAAACGTTCTAACCAAGAAACGCACAGCAAACTATGATTCGATCTTCAATAAGGGACTGTTTGATTATATGTTTGCAAAACTGTGCAGCAATAAAAATATTAACCCGCCTGTGTGGTCTCTTGCACAGTGGTCTCACACAAACACCACGCCTTTCTTTCTTTCGGTACACAGTCAAGCATCAAACAGGCACCATTGCACCAAGTGACTTTGTGGTCCATATTCTGATGTTTTTGTTGAAAAAAAAAACAAAAAGCATGACAGAAGAAAAAGACACATCAGCAAAATCGTAACCACTTGATGCGCGGGAAGGAAGGCACAGGGCAAACAGGGCACAACACAAAAAGAAAACCCTCAGCCTCACCCTAAACTGTCCACTGGGGAAGTGTATCGAATCCCTCCGTAGCCGTAAGGACCATTGACCCTCTGGATGGACCCTCTTCTGGCCCTGTCTTGCGGGCCAAGGATAAACACACACAATAGCAGCGTATGTTTTGATTTCCAAAGAAAGCCTCACCCACAGAGAGAAAGAGAGAGAGAGATAGAGAGAGAGAGAGCGCGCAGCATCATGTTTCTTGCCTTTCCCATGAAAGACCAGTTGGGATTGGGTTTTATTAGGTTTGATTGAATTATGCACTCGGGCTCGGGCTAATTAAGAACGATACAATTTCATGCTTTATTATGCGAGAGGAAAAAAGTGTTTGCAATGCAAAAATTACAGCGCAGAGCGTGACCAAAAAAAAAACAGCTTATTGAACTGTTTTTAAAAATGTTTAAATTATTCCCACCAGCCCATCAATCAACCCAAATCACCGGAAGATTTTCAATAAGGCACCGCACGCAAACTCCACCTCCAATACTTGCCAGCTAAAACAATAGCATTTCTGACCAAACAAATAACTCCCCCCCCCCCCCCTTCCGAAACGGAAACGGGATTTTCTGTGTGCCCCGCACAGGGAAGAAGTGTTTCGTTTCTTGTGCATTTTTGGTTTTCAACAGAACAGAATGAATTCCACAAAACTATGCATTTTGTTGACGATGAGCTGGTACGGAGCAAGCAAGTGGAATATTAAATACATTCTGTTGCGGTTGCGTCGGTCGAGCACGGGAGCACACATGGGCCTGGGCCTGCCATCGATTAAGCGCCGGCAGGAAGTGAGTCTTCAAGTGAATTCACGTTATGCTGTGCTGTGACATCATCTTCTTGGGGCTGAGCATAGAAGTGGAACAGAGTTTCGAGCAACGGGAAGGGAGGAAGGACAGTGGAGTATGGAGCTAGGGATTTATTGTATCGATATGTTGATGAACCGGCACGTGCACGATCCTCGATGTGGTGGTGTGAACTATGTTTATTGTTCGTTTTCTCGTAGATGATTCTCGTGGATAAAACATATTATGGAATTAAATGAAGAGAGCGATTGGTTATGTATAATACGACTTATTTTAAACAAATAAAAGTATTTACAAACATAAATGCGAAATAACCAATATGTAAGCACACACAAAAGTTAAAAAGAGCGTTTTGTTACGATATTGCACTAAATTGCATACATTAAGGCGTTTTAAGCGTCCGTCATAGTTAAGCGTTTGTTAAACCACCTTTTCAGTTAAATAGATACAAATTTAAACCATTTCTGGACGCCATACGTGACTCATATCTGGACTTTCCATTCATTCAACGCTCTAATCAATTCATCCTACCCTTGTGTAGCCGTTTTTTCTCCACCGAACCATTATATCAATTTATGCTAACTGATCATACACCGCGTGCATTCTAATCACTCCCATATGCGGAGGGAGGGAGGGCTCCTTTTTCAGGCAAAAAAGGCACTATGTCATGCATAAAACGGTAATGCGTAATACTTTCTGCAACATTGCCCCTGTGATATGGCCACCAAAGCGGAAGTGACAATGCGTCGGTATTGGCCCGTTTGCTGTGGCGTGTGGTGATATGGTGAGGAGAAAACAGCGCTTCACAACACACTCGCACACACAGTGTGAAGTCAAACTTTAGACCACGGTATGGTCACGCTGGCACATCACATGCGGCATTTGATTCGCTTTGATTTGCTCTCCCCTTGCCCCTTTCTTCCCCTCTCCCTCCCTGCCCAATGTGAAAAGCTGGCTGACATTCCGCAAACGACGCGATATTCCCAATAAAAACTCAACTCATACAGCGTTCCGTTCGCGCGCGCGCTCGCGGTCAGTGCGTTGATTTTTTCCCCTGTTTTGTTTTGTTTTTTTTTTTTTGTGTCGTTTACCCTGCCACGCTGCTTTTATTGGTTTATTGTGACTAATTTGGTTTGATTGCGGTTTCCGCGGGTATGCTGGAAAAATGCTTCTGTCGCACAGCCACTCTCAACGCTTCAGTGTGTGTGTGTGTTCACTTGGGACGACGGAAAACGTAGCGAAAGCGGGGTGTAGCGTCGTACCCAAAAGGGTCAAAAGGTTAATTTCATTGATTGAGCGCAGTTTTCCTTCCCGGTTTAGTGTTGAGGGGGGGTAAAAAATCTGAGTTACACTACAGTACAGGGCAGTGGCGGGGCAAGAATTGATAAAAATGAGTTTCTCCCGCACGTTCGCGGAATCAGTGAGGGCAGAAAGAATTTCTTCCAACCGTTCAGCGCGGGCAAGTCAAGCATGAAATTCGTTCCCGGTACGATTAAAATCTTTCACTGCGAGGTTGAAGTGATGCGGAGGAGATGGGTGAAAGGGTTAGGGCCATGCAGGGAGATGAGGCAACTATGCTGAATGTTTTCACTGAGTCAGCCGCCTGATGAGTGAAGGCCTTTAACCCTGATCGGTCGGCCATATGCTGGATAATTATTTCTTTATGCGCCGAACGATGCTTCCCCTAATGAAGGGGTTTTATTGAACTACAATTGAACGCTAACTAGGAGAGAAATTGTATATCTAAAAATTGAAGCATCATCAATGCAAATCAAACGTTTTAAACGACGTATCTGTTCACCGCTAACACACCGCTAATGAGTCTAGCACGATTGATTTATCTTTTCAAGGATACAATCCTAAACAAAGTCATGTAGTCAGTCAGTACGATCGTTGCGCTTGCCAACTCGATTGCCAACTGCCTCTAAACAAGGCCATCGGACACAAAAGCACACACACACACATACATGTGCACAGGTCGAAATCATCGTAGAATTTGAAATGAAAACCTCTCACCTCTTTCACCATTTCTAAAACTGTGATCTTCGGATCAGTTATTTTCGGTAAGAACAACGACAAATTTTCCTTCACCAAGCACCGCGCGAAACCTTACTTGTTGCACACAGACACACACACACACACTCTTTCTCTCACTTCCTCTTCGATAGCAACGTTCATCACCTGACCCAAAGAGTCAATCGAGCCAAACAAAAAGAAATAAGAGAGAGAGAGAGGACGAACACGAGCAACGCCAAAAAACTACGGGAAAAAGTCGATCAATCGATCGAAGAGCGACTGAAAATGTCCCAAAAATATAACCCCCTTTACGGGTGGGTGGGAGCGATGGATGGGTGGTTTCGGGCGGTGGAGGTGGTGTAATCTTATGCACTACCCATTGATTTGTTGACAAATTTGCACTTGGTTGTTGGTTGCGCTGATACTCGCTACTCGCTGCCAAGAAAGTAAAGTGTGAAGAATGGGAGTTTGCTCATTTCGATAACAAGTTAAAGCAATAATTGGATTTAAATAGATGCAGCAGTGCATTAGTAAGTAAGATATAAATGATTGCTAATTAAAGTTATAAATAACTTACTCAAAACTTGCATTCCAGTAACAAAAGGATAAAACAAAACGATACAAATTTAACTATAAACCTACTAAATAAAAATAAAAACAAACAATAATCACATAATAATCACAAATAGGAGAAACACACTAATTCAAATTAATATTAAACAAAAAACATGAGAAAATAAGAAATAAGCAAATATAGAACAATTTTCCACAAAACATATGTACATTAAAGGTAATCGAAGCAAAAATCAAATTAAAATACAAAAATTAAGAAAAATCCTCAAAAAAAAATATTCCGATGCGATCCCCAAATTCCCATTGCTTTCCATCCAACAAGAAGAATTCCAAGTTCATACCTAACAGGAATGCCAGTATCACCAATTCCCTTTCATCTTTTTTTCATATTTCTCTCATCCTACAAACTATTTCAAACGAACGAGCAAACTATTTCTCACCACTTTGGCTCGGGGTATCAAAATCCGTTCGATGAGTTTATTTCCAATTCATCTTTCAGTTGCTCAAGACAAGCTTTCCGCTGAAAGTGTCTACGATCTAGGAAGGAGCGAAGGTAAGGGCAAAGTGTAGGTGAACATGACGAAAATTCAACAAGCACAAGGCTACACACGCAACACAGACTTTTATCTTCGAAAGCCACAGCAAGGATCGGACGAACGGTCTTTTTTTTGTGGTTCGTTCGGTTCTTCTCGCTTTGCCGTGCCTTCTTCTCCTCGACTCGCCTTTTTTCACATCTTTATCTCGCCTTATTTCACCCGCTCTTGAATCAATCTATCATCGACACTTAATGTCAATTTCTCGCTCGCTCCCCACTGCCCGGCGTACGGCGAGCGAAATTCGTTTCATTTCATTCGTATGTTGTGTTATTATATGCTTTTGAACTATTGCTTCGTTTGCTTCATCCCCCCCCCCTCCGAACCGCGCACCGTACATTTCAAATAGGAATTTTGTGTCCAATGTTCGATTGAAAACCCCGCGAGATCCACGTACCCACGGGAGCCTTCTTTTTAAGGCTCTGTCGTGTTGTTGTTTTTATCCAAATCCCGTAGCTTGAAATTCGACCGCCGCCGTGATCCTTCACGTCAAAGGCGAAGCTAGACAAACAACAAGTGGACACGCTGAAATGCTGGCTGGCGCTGCCGTAAAAGGCAACAAGCAACGCGACCTGCCTGCGTGCCACCTTCTCCAATGTTTCCAACGATCGAAATGTTGATTTTTGTAGCTAAATCAACGAGAAAGAAGACGAAATCGAGATGACACTCGATTGGGGAGAGAGAACAAATCGTCCAAAAGCGAAAGAAAGTAACGCGTGGTGTGGAAGTAAAATAGGGTGAAAGAATTGAACAAACGAACAAAAACACTCCAATATGAATCCCTCCTCGCCGGCACCGACACACACACATACAATGGCTAGAAACAACATCGACAGATCGACAACATCGCGCGATAGATCACTTTTATGAAAATCAATTAGAAATTAATTTACGATCGAAGGAAGGGTTCGTGCGGCCTGCTCCCGCGTGCCAGTGTGTCTCTCTGCATCACTCATCGAAATTCGAATTATTTGATCGTCGAGCTCACTCAGCTTCACGATCACGCTACGGGCTATAGATATGTTGCCTTTTGCTTCATATTTTTTCCCTACGTTAGCCCTATCATTCTGTAGCAAAAAAAAACACACACACACACACACATTTGTCTGTGTTTCGTTTGCCACTTTATAGCCTCTTCTCATTTCACCGATCATTTTGGCGCTCTCGAAAGCGACTCGATCTTGGTGGAGTTTGCTTCAAATTAATTATATTTCATGCCTAAGCACTTCTTTTTTGCAAAGCAAAGTAGCGAACAGCGAGGGCTGAACAAAAACACAACATCACCCCACTTCCCTTCTAATCTGCCGCTCGTTATGTTGCTTCCCTGCGTTTTATTCCGAATTATTCTCTTCACTTTAGTTGCGGAACAAGTGTGTCCGTGTGTGTTTGTGTGTGTGTGTGTGTGCTTGCTTTTATTAGGTGCCTGTTTATTCGGCCCCAAAATGCCAACTGCGCCCGTAAGGAACTGTCCAGCGTTAATGCGTCTTTTGAATATGCTTAATATGCTCGAGATCATGGGATAGGAGGCGATTAGGAAGAGGGCAGGAAGAAAAAAAAAACGGGGGGGGGGAACAATTCCAAACGAACGAACGAACGAACTTAGTTGTGTTGACGCGATATTGCGACGCCGTGGTAGTGTGGCTGGTGGCAGAATCAGAGCAAGACGTCAAACATGTACATGGGAATGATTGGGAATGCTAGAGAACATATGAAACGGAGGCTACTCTTCATGCCGTTGATGATGAAGATGGAGAGTGAGAATTAAATTTACGATCACCGGCAATGAAAAAAAAAAACAGCCAACGCATCTCAAGGCTGGTCTGAAAGGGAGTTATTTTTTATCAGCGATAGGAGCGAAGGAGTCATTTTTTGTTTGTTTGTGTGTGGGGACAAAACGAACAAATGGGTTTCGATAGTGTACAAAGTATTTTTCTAATGGAACACTGCGTTGTGATGTTCATTATGAGCAGTGTTTTGATTAACATCACATTTAAGTCACTTAAGTCCTCAGGCTATTCGTAAGAAGTAATGTCCTTCTGGATCTAATTCTACCTGGAACTCATTTAGTACTTCTTAGGTTGCGTCATATACAAAAAGATGTGGAATTCGTTCTAATAATGAGGATTTCTTCAAAGTTTGAGTATCATTCACGGAAACATTCTGATTGAATGAGCATTGGAAACTGTTGAAAATTGCATCCAGACATCACTGAGGCACGTAATTATTCATTATGCAAAGCTTATAGCTCAAACGGAGGACATCTAGACCTTGTAATACTAGATACTTGTAATATCCAAAACCAAACATTAAGCCACAAACTGAATTGACACCGACTCCCTTCTGTGATCTTCAATATTGTCAATCCCTTTAAGGATCTGCAAACTACTAGATCGCTAGTCTTACACAACACCACAAAATTGCGTAACCAATGGAAACCACTAGAAGTCTGAAGCTACTCACCGTGCAACAGCTCCAGGATGGTCGCCATACTTTCGTCCTTCTCGCTGTCCGCCAGGAACTTGCTGAACTCACTAAACTTTGCCTCGTCCATCTCGCCCAACCGAGTCTTGAGCGAGTTGTTATTGTTGTGAATGATTGCGCCACCACCAACGCTGCCACTTGCACCACTAACGCTCCGATTGTTGTTGTTGTTATTGTTGTTGTTACCACTCAGTGGACTATTGTTGTTGTCGATCGAATCGCCACACTTGCTGCCACTGTCACCGACCCCACCGTACATGACGGTGGTGCAGCTGCTACTACTTCGATCACTTCCGGCCGTACACTCGAGCGCCGTCACCCCGTCATACTCGTCCTCTTCGAACTTTGCGCATGCACTGCCACTGTAGTTCAGCACTTTGCCCATCTCGCTCGAACCGTGGCTTGTTGCATCCTCGTCCACACTGGCGAACCGTATCCTTTGGATGACGGACGACGGCGACGACTTGACACCGCCCACCGGATAAACCGACCCCAGCTCCTGCTCCCCATTTCTCTCCGGTGACATCATGACTTCAGAGCCTTCAGAGCCTACAGACGCGTTTTCCAAACCGAAAATCTCCCCCTTTGTTCGCAAACTCGATCACAAACCGTTTGACAATAGTAACACCACACACACACGGACACACCACGCCACTAGTGCAAGTGCTTTACATCGCACAGGAAATCTAGAGCACTGGGCCACTACCAGCAAGCATCGCCACCTATCTAGAACGCATGCTAATGTTACTACTCGTTGGCAGTGCCCTTCTGCGAACCCTTTTACCGCGCTCGAACTCAACACAAAGTGCACACAGACACACCCAACCGTCCCTGCCGTAATCACGACCTAATGCTCAATTGCGTGCGTCTACGCTTCCCCTGAGGTAGCGCCTTCTCTCGAGATCCTGTGCGGTGCGTGTTCGTATCTCGACTAAAGTACACCGATTCGACAATGCGCGCTGGTACGTCCGTTTACGCACCGCAACCGACAGCAAACGCCACGAGACCGCTCGGCTCGGGTTCGGCTCGCTCGTTCGGGTCACCGTTTCGGGGTTTATACGGAATGTGTGTAAGCGCGCGCGCTCGCGCAAGCGGCATTACACAGGGGGCGCACACAAGAACACAACCCTCCGGGGTTTCTCATGATCGAAGATCGTTACCTTTCGACCCCTATATGTGCGTGTCGACAGTCGAATGTGTATCTGCTGAATGGAACGAGTCCAAGGAACCGAAACGATAGAGGAAGACAGGAGGACCGAGGGAAGAAAGACGCTCACACACACACACACACACTCGCTGGAGCGCTCAATTCGGCTGGTAGTGCGTCAAGTGCAATTGCCTCCCCCTTTTGCCGGGGACCGTTCCTATCTAATCACTTTTTAACGCCTACTTTGCACCGTGTTTGACAGCTCGGAAACATGCGACACGTTTGCCTTCCTTGCATTATTGTCTCCCCGATCACACGGATTTGTTGCTTCTATGCAAAGTGAATGTTGTTCCAAGCGGCCAGCGACGCAATCGACACAGAGATCACGCCGCGATAAACGATCCTTAATGC
Organism: Anopheles melas; assembly: GCA_000473525.2. Classification (NCBI taxonomy): domain Eukaryota; kingdom Metazoa; phylum Arthropoda; class Insecta; order Diptera; family Culicidae; genus Anopheles; species Anopheles melas. The sequence goes on along the minus strand of KI920056.1, from coordinate 19,826 downwards.
AGACCTTGTACGATGGGTAAAGGAACTCTGTTCTTTGAAATACTTTAGAAGTTTTTTTTTTTTTTTAACAAGTTTCTCTTTTATGCGACCGTTCTCGTCAATGGTTGATTTGCGACTGACTAAAATGAATCGATCGTTCCTACACATATTAAAGTCTACTTCGATTACACGGCTACTTCGTTTACAATGGGTTTTGTCAATTCGTTGACGCTTACAAGTGGAGCATGGATGGGTAATTCCCCCCCATGGTTGTGATAGATTTGTCGTAGTGTAATTGATATTTTCGTCAGCTTTCGGTGAACATGCATGACACATCGAGACTACCGTTTATGGCGATTTATTTTGGGGATTTTTCATCCAAATCACCACCCCAAAGAATGGTCCCAATGGTGTGCAAAAAATAACCAAACATGAATCATGGGTTAACTAATCGTGGTGAACATAAAAGCGGCTGGACAAGGGAAATACGCGCTAACAAGATGTAGGGAAATAAATGCGTTTGCTGAAGATCGTGTGATTTGAAATTATAGTTCATTAAAGATTGAAGATCACGTGGTTGACTTGTGAAGCAATTGAAAATTATCTATTTTGAAGCCGTATTTTGAAGCCTCTCTCGCTTAACAATCACAATATTATCTAATTAATCGGATTTACACTAGTTCACCACTACACAATTCCAACTGATATAATTGTATTACAGTCCTTTTCTGACTTACAAGGTACAAGAATAGCACGATTTGAATATTGGCAAATTTTTAAATTTGAAAGTTATGCACGTTAATTGTATTGTGAGGAGGGATCATTCATTTACTCTAAAATTAACTGTTGCTTTAATATAATTTGAAAAAGTCTTTAAAAATCGAAATCTGATGACTATTATAACAATTATTGAGTGACTAATGTAACTTATTTGTTAAAGGTTATATTACTTATACACAAAATCAGTCACATTTTGTCAAAATTTAAACCAAGTCATCTAATCCAATGGCCCAATTGTGAGAATACTAACAAAAACAGAATTATTTGAAAAATTTATGCACGATAGATTTTTTGTACATTTTTGTCGATTTTTAATTCATAATCACATTCAACCACTCTTGAGCTATTATCACATTGATGTAGTAATGCTTGAAAACATTAGAAATCCAATTAATTTTTTTGCATTTTTTTAACCAATGATAACGTGAAATTGAATGAACGGTTTCAAAAGTATTCTTATATGAATCAGGACTATATGTTTTTTTTTTGTTTTCTTTGTTGAAGTTGAATTTTGAATTGAAAATTCAACTCAAGCGGGAATATTTTAATATTGAGAAAAATGGCGCACACAAAAAAAATGCTTCCCTGGAATGCGGGAACTCTGATTATTCGTAACAATAACAAGCAATAAAACGCACGCAAAATAACATAACCGTTATCATAGGCACGTTTCACATGCTTTCTTCCAGCCAACAAGTAAACGATTGAACATGCTGTTGCTGGCCATTTTGACTAATTAGGTGCGTTTTGCAATCATTAGTCTATTTCAATGTTTTCAGCTTCAACAGACAAGGCAGAGAGAGACTTTTTTAACGCATTCAGTAACATTTTAGATGCTCTAATTAAACACAATATTGATGTCATTAGCAGCAGTTGAAAAAATGTTCCACAAAAGCGTGCTTACAGTGTTTTATTTTTGCTTCTTTCTCTAATCAAATCACTACCGTTATCATTAATTTCAGCACTCTGCAACGGATATTTGATGTCAGAGCAAACATTTCCAATCAAAACCAGTTATGAGGCCGCTCTATATTGTAGAAATCACAATCAATAGCTGGTTAAATTTCATCAAAATAATGAAAATAAATTAATTCGGTGTAAAAGACAATGCATTTAAGGGGTTTTCTGTTTCTTTTTTTGCACTAGTTACTCTGCTTCGGTCTGCACAGCTGCACCCTTTGGTATGAAAACATATTTCCAGTCCTTTCTCAATTCCTCCCGTTTTACAATGCATGCATGCAGACGAGCATAACCCTTGAACCGATGCGATCTCATCTCCCCGGTCGCCCCGCACAACCATCAACAAAGGGCGCGCGCGCGTTTGTGCCGAAAAATATGCAAATTTACAGCAACACAGCGAAGCACCCCAGCAGTTTTTGAGGGAAATGAAGCCGTTTTTCCGCGCACGGGATTTATGCAAAACCGACCGATCGCGTCCATTTCAACCCTGTGTTTTCCCCTCCAACAAGGCAAACATGGGTTTAAACCTTTGCTGGTGACGAAGCCTTTTGCGTAACGATTTTTAGGCGTTTTTTCATCCTTCACAATGGATGGAGAAAAATCCACGATTGTAAAATACCATTTTTAGGGGAAAAAATAAACGCACACACACACACACACACACACACACACACACACACACACACACATGCAAACACAACAATTGCAAAATGAGAATTTCATCTTGCCTCCTGCCTAGTCCTGCGTCACATTACACAACGCGAAATGGTTGTGGCAGCATCTTAAAAAGCGAGGACCTTTAACTGATCGCATCAAACGAAGCAAAAAAAAAAGGGTTCCCCAAAACCCGGCTGGCGGTACGCAATCTCAAGCGCAATTGGTTTTTGGACAAAAAAATAATAACAACATCGCGCAATTCGATAGTCACGCAATGCGCACGCACGGCCGCGCGGCGGTAACCCTATCCGCTCGGAAGAATGCACAAAATTGTAACCTTTTTCCTTGGATTTTTACCCATTTTTTTGTTGCTTCTTCGTCCTGCTTCTTGGGTTCTTTGTTTGTTGGATGAAAAATGAACCGAAAACAGACGGAAATCGGGTAAGCAAACGGGTAAGCAACAACAGCAGCAACGAAAAAAGCGACCACCTCCGGCTTATTCCTTCTCACGCGAGCGCAATCGGTTGTGTTCGGGTGTCTGCATCTGCGTCAAAGGATTTGCGCGTCCTTGCGCAGCGTGTGAGTCGATTAAACCGAATCTGTTCGCTCTCTCTCTCTCTCTCTCTCTCTCACCCATGATGAAGGCTCATCAGGCTATCGCCAGGTACGCGCATCTGCAGATAAAACGGAAATGGGCTAAACAAACACATGTGACGAATGGAATCGGCTTCTAAACGTTCCTTCGCCCGATCAACACCGTGTGCGCTTATCCCTTTTTTTCGGGTTGTGTATTGTTTACCTTCTTTTTTTTTTGGTGAAAAAAAACGTCAATTTTCTTGAAAATGTCGTTACCTTAATGGTGCGGAGAGGAATATAAAGTACAAACAACGCAGCGTCGAGGGCGAGAGAGTGCAGAGTGCAATGAAAAAAAGGGAAAATGACACCGACCAAGAAGTTCAGGTAACCCCATTGCCACTAGATAAATTAAGATCAGGAGCAAAGCTCGCGGATGTCATAGAGGTCCTCCTCTGTCGGTTTCCCCCTTTTTTTTTTGCTTCACCAACCGGATCGAAAGTTTAAAAAACCTCGCTCTGCCGATTTAAAGGGCAATTCCTTCGGAGTGGATCTGAGTCTTTAAAAGAACACATCCGTGTCCCTTAGAGGGTTGAGTTTGATTTGCGAAAATTATGTCAAAGAAAACGATAATGATACGAGAAAAATTGTGGGAAAAGTAGCTGAAATTGACCCAAAAAAGAAAAAAATCGTCCCCCGGGGTTAGGAAGGATGCATCGCTTCTTCTCTAATACGATCAAAGCTCACGCGTAACCCGGGCGCGTCCCGGTCACGACACTGCAACCCTATTACCCTCTGCCCAAAGTGCACCATCCCTCTGCGTTGCGTTGCGTGCTTGGGACGGAGCATTTTGTTCTTTTTTTCCACGTTTCTTGTGTTTCCTTTTTGCACTGCAAACGATTGGCGCATATGTATTGCGTTTGCTTACCTTTTGGGCTGACCCTTCGTGAACCTTCTGCTCCGCTCTCTTTCTCTCTATCGCACACACACACACACTGTGTTGCGTTGCACTGCACACGCTCATAAGGATCATCTTTCTTGCCCGAACCGAAGTTGAATCAAATGATTACAAAAAAAACGGCAGCAACAGCCGTTCCCTCCGCATGCTGAGAGCGAAACGGAAATCTTGAACCTTTCCAATTCCCGGCCGAGCTCTTCGCAAGCTAATCTCTTCTCCCTTACGCACACGCAGCCCTTGTCGGTCGGTTCCGTACCCGTGACCCGTTGCGTTTCGCTTTCTTTGCCCTTCGCTCTTTCTTAACCGATTATTAGAAGATCTTTGCCGGATCTGGCGGTAAATTGAGTTTAACTCTTTCCTTCCTGCCACCAACCCGGGGCCAAGTACAACCACACTGGACAGTTGGCATTACATACTTTCCTCAACAGCCGTCGAACGTGCATGGCCTGCTGCTGTGCGGTGGGGAGTTATGAAAGCATGTTTGTGCATACTGTACGGGGGGAATTTTTCTCTTTCGCTCTCAATTCGTCATCAAACAATCCCTTTGGCTACCGGTGTTGACGGGTGAGTTTGATGGCCGTTGCCTTAGCAACGGAATTCTTATGATGGATGAGATGGAACCGCGCGGCTGGTACGCGGTTCCCTGTTTTGCTGACGCAGCAGTGTGTTTTTGCTGCCTGCCTGCACAAACGCATTTGCTGTCAATCTTAATTGGTGTGAGATGATGATGGTAAGATAACTTTCTTCTGGGATTGATTTAGTCATTCGAGCATTTGAAGTGCGCTGTGCTGGAAGTGGAATTTAACTTACACCAAGTTGAATTGATCGCTGAATAACTTTAATTGAATATTCTAGTTTTTGTTGTTGTTTTTCAGTGTTGTTTGTTGTCTTACTCAAACGTAATTCTTTTTCATGTTACGATAGCTTTATCATTTTTTTTTAATTTTCAGCACTTTTAAGGTTTATCTTCGCTTTATTATTTAGTTTTGTTGTCATGCCTCATTTTTTATTTTGTTTTTGTTAAGGGTGTGAGATGATGGTAAGATAACTTTCTTCTGGGATTGATTTGGTCATATGAGCATTCTGCGTGCGTTGATCTGGAAATGGAATTTAACTGACATAAATCGATGAATTGAGCGCTAAATAACTTAAATTAAATATTACAAATTTTATTTGTTTCTTGTTAGCTTTTTCTTTAATTTAATTTAATTTTAGTTTTCTGTTTTATTTAAACATAGTTTTATTTATCATTTTACAAGAACTCAATCATTAGTTTTTCATATTTGTTTTACCTTTCAAAGGTTTTTCTTCATTGTTTTATCTAGCTTTGTGGTCATGTCTATTTTTTCAATTTATTTTTAAACTACTTTTTGTGTGGTTATTCTATTTTACTTTACTTTTAATTTTCATTTATATTTTACATATTGTTTTTTTAAATTTTCACGCTCTCTGTATTAATTCTTTTTTTTTAATTTCAACTCAAACTTTCAGCGATTTCCTTGTTCTTTAGTAATCGGGTATGGAGCACATATTGCATTACATATTGCCAAGCTCGTTAATAGCTTTGGCATGCCTTCAACCGACTAAGGTTGATGTGCAAAAAATAAAAAATAAATAATTAACGTTCTCTGAATCTGTGTTTATGCTGAAAAAAAATTCTGCAGTTTACGATCAGAATATGATCAGAATAATCGATTTCAATTACGTCTCAAGAATCGGGAACTTATCGAATGCTTTCAACATTCAACGAAACTGCTTACCAAAGGACGGTTAAAATTGAGCATTCAAATTTTCCCAACAACCTCCCAAGTGCAATTTTCTCACCATTCTCTTTTTCCCAAGCGCCAAAAACCGAACGTTTTGCAGCAAAAACTGAATCGAAACCACTTGAAAGGAGCAAAAAATGAGCCCATTCTTAAACCGTCTAGTTGGAACTTGAGTCGTTTTTTTTTGTTTTGCCTTCTTTCGCTTTACCAATCTCCTCCCGGCGAGTGGAACTCTTTAGGCTTGGCATCTTGGCAGGAACGTACCTGATCGTCAAAACCGCTCTGCGCGACCAATATGCCCGCACGCACGATGAATGGACTCGCGCACATACACACAACGGGGCCGGCACACACGAAACAATAATAAATAAATATTTTCAATTGCCAGTCAGAAATCGACGACGGAATCGGATAATGTTACCGAAATCGTCTTCCACCCCTCGTTCACACCCAAATCACACACGTTCTTGGACTTTCGTTTCTCCCTCTCTCCCTCTCTCTCTCTCTCTTCACCGTTCTCTTCGGGACCTGAAACTTACCGTTTCAAAATTGTATTCTTCTGCATGCTTTCGTACCCAAAAAATAATCGAATCGAAATAGTTGCGCTTTTGCGCCTGGACTTGCGCCTGCGAATGCGGTACGTGCTTTCGCGCGGCTGATTTTCTTTTCCATATCATATTTCTGGCTGATGATTCTCACGTGTACACGGTGAGTGTAACGCACCTTCGAATATATATATATATATATATATATATATATATATATATATATATATATATATATATATATATATATATATATTCCTTCAAACCCGATCAACCCGATCGGAGAGTGTATTTCTTAAGGGGTTTTTTTTGTTGTTTAAGCAAAGTGCCTACAAGCGCGACAGTTTGAAGCGCGAAGCGGAAAATATCAGCCCAAATAACCAGTACGAAATTCAAACAGAGTTCACAATTCACCGAGCTCACCCCACCACCGGCTTCCGTCCGCCAGCCCCGGGAACGACACCAAAGGGAACTTTCGGGGAAAAGTGATTGGAATATTAATGATTCATGCTGTGATGTATGGATTGATTTCTCAGGCCTCAGGAGCCCTCGGGGGAATGCTTTTTAACCGGGCCGCCAAGCTAATGTTACACTTTTTTCTGCTTCGTTTTTGTCTGTTTTTTTTTCTTCTGTACTTTTGCAGTCTTCAACAGTCTTTTTTTTTTGTTGCTTGCTTGCTGAGCTATACATCCTTTTTGCCAAAAACTTCCCGAGAAAGGTACCGAAAGAGATCGATGAGACACCGATACGCAACCGAGTGCACAGCCAAGTGGCGGAATTTTATCCGGCAAGCATGCGTTTTTTTTGTGTGTTATGTGAGTTTTTTTAGCCAATTTGGATTTTCATCCGATCGCTCAGTAAAGAATGCACAGCGCGAGGAAAGCGTTTCGGAACGCACCGGTGAAGCATGTTTTTAACGGATTCGAGTTTGCTCTGTTTCGTAAAGGGGGTAGTGAACTTAGTACCAACGATCGCAACAAATAATCAATTTTCAGTATGAAACCGTTGCTGTGCAATGATTTTCTAAACAATCATTAACAAACTTGTACCCAAACATGACTAATAGTTCCATCTCGGTTTAACTTCATTAATCATTGACTATCCATACATATACTACCCATATGGGCACACAAACACACAAACACACACACACACACACACACACACACACACACACACCTTAATTCAAGGCTTTTTTCCCCTCACTGCGTACCAGTATGTAACCTTCGGCCCATGCATTACACACTCCTTATTCGTTCGGTCCACTGTCCATTGTTTTGCCAAATATTATAATTTATGTAGCGTTCGGCGTTTTTGGTGCTTTTCCACGCCGTTAAACAAATGAGCAAAATATGTACTACACACCGGGTTTAGCTGGGCCGGCCAGCCATGAAGCAATCAAACGGAAATAACGCTTCGGGAATGCACAAAATCAAACGTTCTCCTTTTACGAGTCCGTCCTTACGACGAGTCCGGCTTGGTCATCGAAGAGACCTTCGGCCGATAGTTTGGTACACACATCCGGCGGTCTGCCAAATGCACTTGCAATGAAGGTGTAGCCGTTTGAGCCCAGAGAAGAAAGAATTGGAGTATTGAAATGGTTTCAAATTGTATCCTTTTTACTGATAAATGTCTATTAAAATTATCATATAAGTGGCAGCATCATTATGCACTGATGCATAGCAGCAAGGTGCATTAAGGAAAAGCGCTTTTGGTGGTCATCATGTTTGAGGGATCATACGTCATGATTTGTTGAGTCACAAAAACTAAACTAAGCTTTAAAAGACTGCCAAGTTCGTTTAAATCGTCTTTGCGAATAATCGTCTTGCCAATCGCTAATCGTCTAGGTCAGGGGTCTCCAAACAGGCGGCTCTCAAGGGCTTGAAAAGCGGGCCGCGATGAGTTGTTAAAGGTTTAAATTAATAGCTTTTTTCACTAATCAATCAAAATTTGTTTGTTTTTTTTACTTTTGAAAGATGAAAATCAAGATTCAAAATAAAGAAAATTGAATAAATTTGATATATTCAGTAAGTATTTTCTAAACAAAACAGGATTTGAACTTTCAATCATTCTAAAGGTAACGTCAAAGTGGCCCTCAACAACGCTATTTGTGAAGCAATGCGGCTCGCGATCTGAAAAGTTTGGAGACCCCTGGTCTAGATAATGAAGAATGAATGTAAAAAGAACAAATATAAAAGATTGCTTTATTGTTGTGCTTTAATATGTCGATAACACCGTGAGATATACAACATATTCACGAAATAACACTCATTTTGGATTACTGTTTATTGCACTACCTATGTTCAATCTATATGTCAAATCAAATAAGAACTCACAATGGCTCAAAATAGGCTCAAAAAGTATATACAATTGACTAAACGAGGTAGATAGTTAGAAGGTAGAAGTTAAAAAAAAAACTTAAACAACGGTTTGAATCCCGGAGACCTTGTGTCAAGTGATAAATGGTGAAAATGCTCTATATTCCACCACCGGATCTTCTTAATCCACCTTCGGCAGCAGTTAAAAGGGTAAATATGTCGTACGAGCTGCATAACTTTAGGCGTATTATTTTGTGTATTGATTAGCTTTAGTATTTAGTTTTTTTCCTTTAAAAAGTTGTTTAATATTCTAAGGATTGTTGGTCCTAGATATTGAAAAATGCTGTTCGAAACGGTTTAAATAATTTCAGCTGCTTTATAAAATACCTCCAGCATTCCTATACAGCACTCCAGCACGAACAGTACTGCACGTCTAGTCTGCCAACCAACGCAAACTGTTCCCTTTTACAGCTTTTTTTATTATTTAACCTTAAATCCTTCTCCCATCCCGAGGCCAACGCATCAAGGCGCTAATGAACGACCCGAAAATGCCATCAGTTCCCTTTTTTCCCAAACCAAAACAGCACGGCAACGCAGCATCAACAAAAAAAAGCAAGACTTTTCCACAAGACTTATTGCCTGCGTACGTCTTGCGATCTCACACTAGCTTGACCCTCTAATGATCTTTTTCCCCCATTCGCTGGCCCCTTCTGCACTTCTTATCATTAATTGTTCTTTTTTTTTTGTTACTGTTGCAAGGCGCCAGGCGTCTGAAACTCGATACGACAATACTCAGGCTCAGGTTTTATGGGTTTCACAAGCCGTACGTTAGCTTACGTACATTGGTAGCCGTTTGTTGTGTGTGTTTTTTAAAGGGAAAACGGTATTTTTTAAAGGCAAAATGTGGAATACAGAAACGTTGGCAAACCCTCAGTCACACACACACACACACACACGCTTTATAAGGATTTAAAGGGACAGGCAAGAAAAATGGGGTGAAAGTTGAGAATTTCGGTTGACCTTGAACCGAGGTGGCTAAATGCCCGTGTGGCAAGGATCAGGACAGTGCCTTCGCGAGCGAGGAAATGATTTAATAACAAAAAAAAACCGACTACGAAGAAACTATCAACTGGTATGCAACAAATGAAACAAAATTTGAAACAGAAACGTTAAATCAAACCTTTTGTTTTTTGGTGAAGCGCTTGCGCTTCATTTCCGTGGCGTTTAATGGCTTGCAAATGATAATTCTATTCAAATCACTTCCACCACCACCACTGGGTGATAGAAAATAAAATTTTATCCCTTTTCCAGGGGCTCCTGCCCCCCATTAATAGTCGACAGTGGTGGTGGTACACGTATCTAGCAATACACGGACCCAAATCGAAATAGGAAAACACACTCATTCCAGCTGAAATACGAAAAAATCAATCTCCAGCCCAGTAGCGCGCCGAGGATTCGGGCTGCGCATTTTAATTGTTTCATTGTATTCGAATTCAATTGTTTTTAATACCATATTTATCCGTCGGTTATTTACCATTTTGTCCATAAATATTGTATGTTTTGTTTTTTTTTTGTTTTTTTTTGCTTCTCACTCACACACACACACACACCCCTTACAAGCCCCTTGGTATTATTTTCGCTCGTTTCACGCACGTGTGTGGGGCTGTGAAAAAGCTGCATAAATTATCGCCCTCGCGCCCGCCCTGCCCAGTGTGTTTGGTGTATTGGTGCTTCCTCTTCTGCGATCACAACAGTGTTGTGATTTTTGTGCGTTCCACCCCGGTGATTATTACTTTTTATTATTTTAGTCTGTTCAAGCCCGGTCCTTCCCCCGTTCCCCCATTCCCGTCCTACCCAGCACACAGTGTGTATCGCGTCGATTTTTGTATCACTTTTTAATTTAAATTTTATTCCATTCCCAATAGCCTTCTTTCGCAACGCTCGCAAACGGAACGGGCTAATAAAATGGAGGTGGTGTCGTCCATCCTCCCCCGGTCTCTTCCCCATATGCTGCAGCAGAAGGGAACGGGGAAGGCTACACTCGCCGCGCAAAACGGGCGCAATCGGCCCGGCCACAATGATAATTGTGTGCTGCATTTGGATAAATGATCGTTTCTAGTTTGAATTATTTTAATGATAGGAAACGAACCCTAATACGTGCAGCCCCAGTCCCCTTCTCACCAATAAGTACATTCGCAAATAAGTACAATGGCGGCGGATACATATTTGCCCCCCCCCCCCCGCCAATCCTTGTCTGCGTGTGAGTGTGTCTGCGATTTAGCCATGGGGAAGGTGCGTGGTGGCCACATACCGCACTGTAAGGGTGACATTTTACCAATAAAGCGAGCCCGGTCGGGCAGAAGGAAGAAGAGCTGGGGCCGATGGGGGAAGAAGAGCTCAAAATATTAATAAACGACTGAATTGAATATTGAATTCTTTGCTGTTTGCGCACCGTTCCACCCGATTCACTCATATTCATCATTAGCTTTGCCCACCCCCCCCCCCCCCCCGCCCGTGCGGAAAGCGGTGAAGTGCGAGTGCTTTGTATTGATTTTTGATTTCACTTGTTTTTTGTGCGTTTTCCCCCCGTATTCCCTTCCCCCCGCCGTACAAGCGTGTAGCATGATTAGCCGTACCGTTGCGATTAGCTGGTGTGCCCTTACCACGGCACACAATGCAGCCGGCAAAAATGTAGGACTGTGTCGACAAATTTGTAACCTCAGCGTTTGTTTGATGCAGCGCAGCACAGGCCCCGGCAACTAGCCGCACACCCGGATGACCTCACACACACACGGAGGGGAAGGTTTTGCGAGATATGCATACGGTTTTACTTTATTTTTTTTTTTTTTTTGGTCTCTTTCCACTGTCATTTTGTATTGATTTATACGATTCACAGACCCCGGAAGGGCTGGAAATGAGATGGCAAAATGGTACGGCCGATGGCAGTTTACATATCGCCACAGTATGGAATTGTCTGTCACCGATAGTAGTAGGTGGGTACGGTGGTACGGGGTGCCTTTCTAGCTTTGCAGGGTTTGCAACGATAATAATGGCCATAAGAAGGAGAGTAATTTGAGGCAACGAATCGCAGCTCGCTGCAATTGCCTTCAGACGGAGCGATCTGTCACGTGCGCATTGTATGGTAATTGATGCGATTAACTAGTATTACTCATGGTCTTGTCTAGTCGTACCTTGGAAATAGAGCGTCTAGATCTACTTACAGTGTTTGACATTCGTATTTGCACCAAGTTTTTCTTTTTCAGCAACAGTAAGATAAATTAATCTACAAAGATGAGTGTCTTGAGGTAAAAAACAAACATGTTCTACATAAAGAAGAAGAAAAGAAAAAAAGGTTCTAAATAAGAATAAAGAAGAAGAAAAGAATGGCGAAAGAAAAAATAAAGGAAAACAAAACTAACAACAAGCAGACCTAAAGAATGATAAGAGAGAGAAAAAGAAGATGGGAACAAATGAAGTAACAAGTAGAAAATTAATAAATATAACGACAATAAGAAGAAGAAGAAGAAGAAGAAGAAGAAG
>KI920055.1:0-18949 GCA_000473525.2 Anopheles melas | reverse complement strand
TCGGGTACGCAGAAACCGCGTAACTCGGGAACAGACTGTACTATATTCTTGGGTACATCATCAACGGCTCTACCGACAAATAGTGATCTTCGTTTAGGCGATGTACAAATAATCGATGATGAAGGTACTAAACCATTCTAGTTCCAGTACTGAACACTCAAGATCATCATTATTGCTTATAGATTTAGGAGATATTGAACTTTGGTTGCTCTTTCCTGCAAATCACCTGAAGTTTTGGATGACGAAGATCTGGAGTGTTTGAAGATTGTTGCAGGTAAAACATATGTAATTGCACTGCGTCATCGATAAGCAACGGCCCAGAAGTCTATTCGATGAATTAAACGACTTCTACAGGACCGGAACGGGTTCGATTGACATCTGGATCATCCCTTAATATGAAGGTTTTGACTGTTCCGATTACGTAGTATTTTATACATAAGCCGACATGCCCACCTAAGTCGTTACACCAAAGATGAAAAGAAGACTAATGTATGTATTAAAAAAGCATCAATAGCACGAGCATATTGTAAATAAGGATACCGAACTAGCCAATTATAGCTAACGCTTTAGGAGCGAAAGACATTAAAATTTTTCTAAAAAAATTTACATGTGGAATGACATTAAATCATAAATTAGTTATATTAAGCTCATGCTCAACAATTTATATAAAAATGAAGATCAATAACCGTTTAAGTAAAAACGTTATTTTTAAATCAATTTGAAACAAGTGACAAGCAGGATGCCGCTTTTGACAATTGGTCAAATATTGACAGCTCGAAAAAGAGCGCCCAATCAGAAGGGGGTCGTAAAGTGCCGGTCTTTTGTCGAGAGCGTTTGTAAACAGTTCCCGTTCAATCGCTTTCTGTACCGGTTGGGAAAATTAAAAATTTACAAAATGAGTCGTGCACTAAACCTTAGCAATTTCCCTCCCAGCGCTGAAGTAATTGGGTTCTCAGCCGTAAGTATGTTGCTGCCCCAGGTTTCCTTCATCTCGCCTTAACCGCCTGTGCTTTTCGTCCCCGTTGCAGCGCGATCATTATCCGGATATAGTGTTTACGCGTGAAATGTTACACCCTCCCGGACACAGCCGGCGGTCGGAGAGTACGCGCGATGTGATGGTGCCAGTGACGGAGTCGCTTCCGAAGCGCATACTGGCCATCTTTATGGAGCTCGGTTTGCTCGAAGCGCTCGGCGAAGCGACCCAGTCCGAGTCGCGGTTTGTTGCCCGTGCCGCCACCTACCTGCAAATGATTGGCCGACGGTTCAAGCAGCACTGGCAGTCGTACCCGTGCGAACTGTCCATGGATCTGGTGGCAAAGCACTCGCAAACACGCAACTGGCAGAAGAGCACTATACGCTGTCTCAGTTGGCATCCGCTGTGCTTCAAGCTGGCCGTTGCGACTATCGACGATACGGTGCGTATCTACACGCGCAACCCCGGCGTAACGCCGATCCTGCGCAGCAGTCTCCAGAAAGCCGTTACCTGTCTCGCTTGGCGACCGTACACCGGAGGCGAGCTTGCAATCGGATGCCAAAGCGGCGTGCTCATCTGGAGCGTCGATCCAACGAGCCAGATAACGCGGCCCCTCTCGCAGGCGGTTCATTTGCAGCACGGACGGCACCAACCGGTCACCGCCGTTAGCTGGAGCAATAACGGAGAGCTGCTGGTGACGGCCAGCATTAACGACACGCATCTGCTCGTATGGAACGTGGATCAGCAGCGATGCGTTCCGATGCATCGCGTGAAATTGCCCTGTGCGCTGGTCAGCTATGCGCCGCTCGGTTACAACATGATCGCCAGTACGATTGGCAAAGATTTCTACCTCTGCACGGTACCGCCCGAGCGTGTCACGCGAGTCGGCTGGAGTACGGCAAATGGTTCGTTGCAATCTTTCGCCTGGTCCCGGGACGAGAAGCATCTCCTTTTTGTCACCACCGAGGATATGAAGCTGTTCTATATGCGGCTGTCCGGTTTGAAAAGTAAGAGAGATGCTGAATCACCATGAAAACAACAAAACAATCCCCTTATTTAACATATTTTGTTGGTGTTTTCTACTCCACAGGCGCATCGTACGAACTGGCCTTCCCACTGGTGGATCTCGACCAGAAATTTGCCGATGGTGGTTTAGCGATCGGTGGCAAAGCGCAATCACTCGTCTGGTGCCCGCGGGACCGCTTTCTTGCCATATCGTTCAAAAATACCGCGGCCATTGCCATCTTCTTTACGAATCTGGCCGGACTGCAGATTAACATCGATCCGTACTGCCTCATTTTTGGCGTGGGCGTAGAGTACCCATCGTGCATGTGCTATCAGGAAAACTATCAGCAGGAGTACGACTCGGACGCACAGTCTGTGCTCACGATCGGCTGGTCATCCGGTCGCGTTGAGTATTATCCGTTGTAGGGGTTACATTGATGCCAAGTTGGAGCAGGACTACTACTACTACTACTACACTCACGTATGTTAAATAAATCTTTTTTAATATGTTGATATGGTGTTCTAATACAGATAGCGAGAGAGAGAGAGAGAGAGAGTTTCTGCTTTATCGATGGATCATATGGATAAAATTGGTTGTGTCTATTAGCATTTCCTTTCTTCTAAGACTTCTATTTGGCGTAAACGTCCTACGAGGATATGCCGGCCTATACAGGCTTTCAAAACTTTATTCAATACCACGTAGCTACGTAGCGTGTTAATTGAGTTAAATGATTAGTACATATGTTGAGTATCTAGTTGCTGAAGAATATCCGAAATGTCCTGAAACAAAAATAACTTATCTGATAGCTGTAGCCGCAATTGTTGTGGCGCCTGTTCTACAGTTTGTAGGTTATAACTGACCAGATGTGACCAGATATAACCTTGAAGCCGTCACATTGAGCCTTTGGTGGAGGTCGTTAAGTGTGTGCACTGGCATGTTTGCTGAAGCTGCAAGAGACCTCACCACTTTCGGAAGTTTTGTGCCAGCGACGGTCTATAGCTGTAGCATTTTCCAACATGGCGATAAAGAAAAAATGATGTCCGCATGGCATTTAAGTAAAGTATACTACACTCCTGCTAACTAACGATACAACAACAAACTAGGAACGAAGCATGCGTAATCAACTGAAAACCGTAGGAATCAACAAGGATGTATGCAAACAATTAGAGGATGCTGCTGCCGATGATGCAGCTGCAAAAAGCCCCGAAAAGGAGAAGAGTTTCTACAAATAAGCTTCTTCTTTCATGAAATCGTATTCTTCATCTTTTTCCATTTCTAGAAAACACACACTTACAAATTTACACTGCCGCAACACCATGTGTTTTCTTTTCGTAGTAATGGCGCGATTTCCTTCTTTTACACAATCCAACTCTAAGTAAACCATGCAGTATAAACGAAGCCCAATTTTCAAACTGACAATCGCCGGTTTTGTTTACGTTTCGGGCCATGGAACCAGCTGTGTTGTGTGTTGTTTGTGGAATTCCATACACTGGAACATCCTCCATGGACTCCAAAATGAATACAAATTCTGAACCGACGGGGAGTAAAATGGCTGTTGATTGGCAATCCTATGTCGGCGATTTTGATCATTTATGCCGGCTCTGCCTATCCCGGGAACGATTGATCTCTATCTACTGCAACGTACAGGGACGGAATGTGTACTTTATAAGAAACTTTGTGAAGTTTGCACTCGATTTACTGAAGATAAAGGTAGGCACGGCATGTAGTTGAGATGTAGTTTTAAAATGAATAATGATTTCCCCTCGTTTCCCCCGAAACAGATAAACAAGAACGATGCGTTGCCAAACTTTCTATGTGAAGCATGTGAGAAGAACCTGAACGTTATTGTAAATTTCAAACGCAAATGCGACGAGTCAATAAAAATTCTGCATCGAATTCGGGACGAAAAAGCTAAAACAAATCGTTCCGAGAAGACTGATGTTTTACCACGCAAAAGCAAAAGAAAATCGGCCACCAAACGAGTGAAGCAAAATTGTGAAGAAATACTTAAAAAGGTAAAGCATAATTTTGGATGTTTTTTGCTTGATGGTGAAATGGGAATAAGCTCACGTATAATCACTTACAGTTACCCCAAGGCATACGGGTAGAGAAGAGATCAGCCAATCTAACTCAAAAAGATGTCGAAGAAAACACTAAAAATGGAGGATTTTCTTCAGAGCGTATCATATCGTCGGGAGCAGCTATGTCTGCATGGATTGAGGAGCAAAACAAACCGGAAGTACAAAATGAAGCTGCAGTTCCGGAGCAGGATCGGGTGACAGAGGCATTAAATGACGATGGAAAATGTGCAACAATCGAAGAGGAAATAGAGTTCACCTATACGGATGATAATTTAGAAGAAGACGATAATCCCGAAGAAGTTACAATCATCATACAAAACGAATGTCCAATCGGCACTAGTGGTGCGACAGCTTTAGAATCAAAGAAACCCATTACCAAGGAGAAGGTAGCGTGCTCCGTATGTGGAACATCGGTGAACAATATCCGGTCGCACATGGTCATCCATTCGGTACGGTCGCACCGATGCGACCAATGTCCAAAAAGCTTTACATCGCGCCACAAGCTACAATCGCACATCAACGGTGTACACTTGCGCAAGCGTGACTTTAAGTGCGAAATCTGTGGCAAAGCCTTTCTGGAGAACAACAACCTGAAGGGACACATGCGAATACACAGCGGGGAGCGAAAGTATGCGTGCGATCTCTGCCCGAAGCGGTTCCTGTTTGCCGGAACGCTACGCAGCCACATGCTGACGCATTCGCAGGAGAAGCACCACAAGTGCGAGATTTGCGACAAACTGTTCCTGTTGCGCACGACGCTCAACAAGCATCTGCGAGTGCATACGGGTGAAAAGCCCCACAGCTGCAGTGTGTGTGATAAGCGCTTCCGAACCACCACGCACCTGGCCGTGCATATGCGTACACACACTGGGGAGAAGCCATTGTGCTGCCGAATTTGTGGAATGGCTTTTGCGCATCATAAGGGTCGCAGCGTGCACATGAAAACCAAACATCCCCAAGAGCTGGTGGCGCTCGGTTTGATCGATGATAAAGGGCATTTAAAATGTACGGATACGGTGGAGCTGGTAGCTTCGAATGCTAAGTACTGAGTTGTCGGGAAGTGTGTCAAATTCTATAGCGACTTTTTCATCATAAGTTCGTCTTAATGAGCCATATGGGCCATGATGGGTAGCTCTCTGCACTGAAATGTGTCGTAGATCTTAACATATTTTATGGATCTGCTTGCCCTACGAACGGTCTCGTGATACTGTCGTCAACTCGCACGACTTAAGACCATGCTCGTCCTGGGTTTAAGCCCCGAATGGGTCGTTCCCCCGTAGCAAAGTGATTGCCTATCCGACTGCGTGGTACTTAAATAAGTCTCGAAATCCTGTATAGGTCGACATTGACGCGGATGTCGTTTCACCAAAAGGAAGAAAGATGAAGATCGCCATCTAATGCACTAAATGTATTTAGTGTAAACATTCAATGTCTGCGTAAAACATCTTGTCAAATAAATAAATTGTTATACATTGTCTTCATCGGAATTTCGAACAAATCTAGCTTGAGTTCAATGAAGTTTTGTGCGGGCTACTCTAATTTTTGAAAAAGATTTCCTAAGAATCCTGAAGATTTTGAGATATAATTACTTTTGAAATTACGGTATGGCGAATCGGATACCTCGACCAAGGCGATGAACGACATGATACGATAGATTAGACATGAGATACATAAGAAGAGCTGAACTCATGCTCTTACCAGCAAGTTGTTTGCAGATGAGTTATGTAGCTAGAACAGAAGAAGAAAGCCCTGTCGACGGAGATTGGCGCAGAATATTCAACTGCTTCCATACAGCAAGTGTTCTGGCCTTCTGGCTGGCAATTAGACCCTTACTTACTTACTTGTGCCAGAAGAATACATCTTCCTTTCTTTTAAAGATTGATTCCCGCTCTGATGTCTGTTCTATAAGGATGCGAAGCGGGAGATATACATATAGGCTTTATTGTGCAAACCAAACTGGAAATAAAATATCTGCATGATCACATGTTCAAAAAAAGCTTTTGATATTCTTTGTACTATCAGCCATCTATTATCAGTCGTTGAGTACATTAAGGATATTCTAAAGAAACTAATCACAGTGCTGCTGTCATGCCTTGAATGGAGATAGAAGAGCAAATTTGCTACCGGCGTCCGTCTTTATACCGCCGAGTGAGTTTGATAATTCTTTAAGTAGTTAAGAAGTGAACATTTCACGATATTTTTGATCCAGGGAGCAAATGACATTACAAAGCCTGGCATTATAACCAAAATGGCACAGATGGGACACCATCGATTCGTCCTAGCAGATATGCCCTCAAGTCACCTTTCAGAAAAGATTGGTTTTAGCAGGCAGGTAGACGTCCCACTGGACAACCAGGAAGTGTCTATACAAGGTCAGCGTACCTACGGGTAGGCAGTAAAAACCAGGCAGAACAATAAACAAGGCACTAAAACGCATTGGAATTCGTTGAACCTTGCACCGGTATGCATTCCTAGCAGAGATAAAGAAGATTTCAAGAAAAGCACTTTATTCCACTGTGAACGAACGGGATAAGGCCTAGAAACCACCTCTCCACTTGCAGACCGTAAAGACACGTTCCGGTTTTCGCTAGAGCATTACAACTTACATGACGGCTGCAATGACGATTCCCCGAATGAAAGGGAAATTGCGTTCTTGCTCTTTGATTGTAGTGGTAAAAATAAATAAAAGAAAAAGTTGATAAACGATGGCATTTATTGATGTATAGAATTTACTATGAATTTGGTGCATTAGAAAAAAAAAAAGATGGAACCTCCTTGTGCTGCAGAGCTTCCCCCACGCCGATACATCTCAGAAATAAATATAAAGAAAAAGAACAAAACAAAAATACAAATACCATAGAAACGCACACAGTCGCAGCGCAACTGTCAAACGGGGCCGCCGAATGCGGCGCAATGACAAAGAAGACCGCGGTAAGAGCATTGCGCCCAACCGGTTTGCCAGACGAACCGACCGAACCAATCCGAAACCGGTGTGTGTGTGTCCTTTTCCGTTCTCCCTTGCAGCGTGTATCCCTGTTGGCCGGTTTTCAGTAAAACCAAATCTCATCCCCAACGCGTGTGTTCTTCTGGCTGTAAAGTGTTAATTTCCACTATTACATTGTACGGCCCTAACTCAGTGCGTCGTCGTCTTCTCGCCGTGCACGGGCGTGTTCGTTCTTCCATATCTCTTTTGCCCATATCTTGTGAGTGTTGTGTGATATTGGAACATTCGGGAGCAGCACGCGTCCGACAGCAAGAGCAAATATTGTGAAACTGCGTGAAACATTGCTTTGGTGCGCACAAATCGAAACCAACTACCTCTCCTAAGTGGACTGATTTGCATTCCTAGTCATTACATCCGGGGCTTCCAAACTAGCTGGAGCACACCGTGCCTTAAGGTCACAACCCCTGGATTAGCGCCTGAAAGCAAAAGAGAGTTCCTTACAAACACATCCGACAGGGAACGTGCAAGAATGGCCCAGAGAGCACTACGCCGGGTGTTTGTGTACGGTACGCTGAAGCGCGGCGAACCGAACCACCATCTGCTGGCCAATGCCGACAACGGGTACGCCAAGTTCATCTGCAAGGGCTCGACGAACCGGCGGTTCCCGCTGATCGTCGCCACCCGGTACAACATTCCCTTCCTACTGGACAAACCGGGCACCGGCAGTTACGTAACGGGCGAGATCTACGAGGTGGACGATCCGCTGTTCGAGCAGCTGGACGTGCTGGAGGACTACCGGAAGCTGTACGATCGACAGGTCGAGGACATTAACGTCGGCATCGAGGGGGGCAATCTGCCGTGCTGGCTGTACCTGCTGCGCAACTGTCCCGACCGGTTGC
This sequence comes from Anopheles melas, assembly GCA_000473525.2. Lineage (NCBI taxonomy): Eukaryota > Metazoa > Arthropoda > Insecta > Diptera > Culicidae > Anopheles > Anopheles melas. Next base: position 11,046 of record KI920055.1, on the reverse strand, counting down.
TTAAGCTGCCGATGCTGACCGAGTACCGGAACTCGCTGGAGCAACCGTACTCGCGCCGGCCGCCCGGGAAGGTGAACATCTTCGAGGAACTGCTCAAGGGTGATGAGTAGTGTGTGCGTATGCTGTGTTTGTGTGTATGTGTGGGTTAAGGGGGTAACAAAGGTGTAGTGATAGGTGGTTAGCGGGGTAAGGGAAGCAGAACAAATCTTCTGCGTTCTGCATGTTGTCGAAAAAACCCCTAAAGGGTTGTTTTACGTGAATCGTACAAGGTCGCACACAGTTTATTTTGTACTTAGTATTACATGGTGGAGTGTAATAATGATAATAAATCAAACAAACGTCAATTTATTCCGAAGTTCCCAAAGCAACGTCAAGCCATACACAATGTGTCCGTGGGCGGAAGTGCGGAACCAATCTTAAGCAGTTAGAATAAAACAAGAAAAAAAGCAATTAATACCTCCAGATTCGCTCGTGTTAGAAAAACATTTACTACTACTTCAAGGTGTGCCTAGACGAAATTATCTATTGCCGGCGAGATAATGAAATTGGCATAGTGCGCTTGCCTGGCCCCGTACAAGCGTACAGCGCACGAGATCATTCACCACACAGTTCGCCAGTGTGCTGATTCGTATGCGGTTGCGTGTAGTAGCGGATCATAGTTAGCATCGCACCAAACATGTCCACCACGCTGCGCCGTGTGTTTGTTTACGGGACGCTGAAAAGGGGCGAACCAAACCACCACTGGCTGACGGATGCGAGCAACGGGCAGGCCCGCTTTATCGCCAAAGGTCGTACGGTGGGGCGCTATCCGCTCGTCGTTGCCACCCGGCACAACGTGCCTTTTCTGCTGGACGTTCCCGGCACCGGGCACTCGGTCGTGGGCGAAATTTACGAAATCGACGATCGCATGCTGGGTCGACTCGACGTGCTGGAGGACTATCCGCAGCTGTACGATCGCCGGCCGGAAGAGATACGGAACGAGACGAGCAGTGCGGTGGAGTGCTGCTGGGTCTATCTGATACGAAGTTTTCCGAAACGTTTACTGGAGCTGCCCCTGCTGGAGGAGTACCGGGACACGCCCGAAAAGCCGTACGCGGAATCGGACGATATCGTGTTTGATGAGTGATCGGTGTCTGGTGGGGTGGTACGGTTGGTACGACGTCGCCAATAATAGCAGCCGGTGGTACTAATTAGACATTCAGGGCGCGTGCAACAACAAAAATAAAGATAAGCTGCAGCGGCAAGAAGAGCCAACAGATTCGCAATGAGTCGTCAAACATTATTGAAGGTCATTTGAAATCGCTTAAACACATCTTTTATAATTTACATTGAGGAACATGGTGGGAACAAACAGAAAAAAACATGTAGAAGATGTCACAAAAGCTTTTAATTTTATAATCCATTGCGAAAAGCTTCAACTTATAATTTGAATTTTATGAAAAAAATAAACTGTGTTCAGCAAGTGCAATGGACCTGATCAGGTAAATATTTATCAATTTTAGATCACATTCGTACAAGGATATGACTTTGAGAACAAACAAGATCAATTTATATTTCAAGAAAAAATGAGCGAAATTAGTATTTTTTATAAGATTTGGACACATGTGTTTCTTTGTTGTAAATTATAACAGCCTAAAATAAATATTTTTAATATCATTTAAACTAAATTAAATTAAACATAAAATTGCTGAAAATAAAAATAAATCTAATATATGACCGCAAGGCTTCCCAGTATCCGCCTACGGCTCAAACGGTTCCCAAGCAACCGTTTTGAACTAGCGCTTGACAGCTGTGAGTATGTTTACTTGTTTACATCTTTGTTTTCCTCGTACGGCCGTGTGCAAATTTCTGCAGAAAGTGCAACTCGACGCGTGAAAACCGATATCTTTGCAATTATTCACATTCAAAATTTCTCTCTATCTCCAACCAAAACGAAGAATAGTGTATTTTATCTTCGTGAAGCACAAAGCGTCGCCTCTCTAGCGAAAAAGCACCGTTTCACCGCGACAAACACAGCTTGGCATTGTGTACGCAGAGTGTGTTTGTTTATCCATACACTTTGTCGTGTGCGTTGCCTAAACAATCAGCGAGAGCGTCGTACATTGGCCTTCCCACACACGGGCGGCGTGCGTGAAAAGTGCAACAAGTAACTAGGGAGACCGGGTAAAGGCGAAGCAACGGAAGGAAGCGGTGAGGTTGACACAACACAACAACAGCGCGTCCCCGTAGTACCGTAGTCAGTGGGACCAGGCGTAAAAATAGCATTTTTTCGTATTTTCGTTCGCGTGCGGTTTTCGGCAAAGGCAACAAACGTTAAAGGTCCGACACTCTGCCGCGTCTAACCCCGGGCCTTCGTTTGAATCTAGTGGTCGATCATAACAACAGTGCACCAGCAAAGCAACCCGAGACGAAAAAGGGAAGGACAAAAAAAACACACACACACACACTCGTTCGGGTAGTTGTCGCTGTCGTTGTCGTCGTCGCGTTTCGGGTTTTGGTGCGTGCCGACGGACGCACGCCAGTCAGTAAAATTACGCTGTGGCAAGTGGTCCTACGACGCACGATTATGGTGGGACAGCGAAAGTTTCAGCTGAGCGAGGTGACCGCCCTCCAGCGGGACCACGTCAAGATCCGCGATCCGGCCCGCGTCGAGCTGATGCTGAACGAGCTGGTGGCGGGCGGCAGGGAGAAGCTGCAGGTGGTGACCGATTTCGATTACACAATCACCAAGCAGCGGCTCGCGAATGGCGAGAAGGTGCTGACGAGCTTCGGCATGTTCAACGAGTGCAAATCGATCCCGCAGGATGTGATACTGGAGCAGCGGAACCTCTACCACAAGTACCGGCCGATCGAAATCGACCCGCACATGGCGCACGAGGAGAAGGTGGTCTACATGATTGAATGGTGGGCCAAAACGGGCGACCTGCTGCGGTAAGCATTTCGAGATGTTGAGAGATGTTTGTTGTTGTCTCATTCCTAACATTTTAGCACATAACCCCCCTGTGCGTCCTGTAAATAACACAATGCTGAGATGTACAATTTGTTTCTTATCATATCAGACGCGCCCCGGTTATCTGTACAGCATCAATCACACAATGAATGTTGTTTAGGCTATGCTCCGAAGATTGGAGGCATTGGGCGCACTATCGATTATACTACGCAAAGGTTGACACAGGCTTTTTTGTCCGATCGTTGATAACGTGGTCGGTGAAATCTAACACAGTTGTTGTCGTTGCTATAGCAATATGTGTAAAGGTGTTTTCATTTAGCATCATTGATATTACTCAATATTAGCTAATTTTATGTGTTTTTAAAATGTGTCAAAATTAGTTGTCACAATTGTGAATATGAAATTCATTTTGCCAATTTAAATTTTTAGTTTTGTTTTGGTCCTATTTTTCTACCTAGAAAACAAGCAAAAAATCGGAGGTGAATGTTTTGTTCATAATTTTGTACGGGATTATTCAAATTGGGCATATTTTACTAACATATAAATTATTAATATGATCTAATTAATAGATTATTCTTTAATGCTCGTGCATTGGTCATATTTTGAATATTATCAACAAAAATCAAAGCTCAATCATATTTAACTATTATAAAAAAAACGATTTTCAATTTTTAAATAGCACATGCAATTTAAATTGAATTATTTACATTCTTCTTACTCCTATTTCAGAGGCTTCAAGCTACCCCAGGAAGACATCGACGAGGTAGCAAAACGGTACAAGGATGGGCTGCGCGATGGCACGCACGACATGTTCAAGGAACTGCATGAGCTGAACGTTCCCTGTCTCGTGTTTTCGGCCGGTCTGGGCAACTGCGTATCGTCCGTGTTGAAGCACGCCAACGTTATGTACCCAAATGTAAAGGTAAGCAAATATCAAGCAGAATGGCCTACCGACAAATGACAACAAAGAAACGTTGCTGGTGGATTGGATGTATCTAATTTCCCGCCCTCGTCTATTTTACAGCTAGTGTCTAATTTCCTGCAATTCAGCGAAAATGGCATGCTGAACGGTCTGCAGAATCCAATGATTCACACGTTCAACAAAAACGAAACCGTCCTTGACGGTACCGAGTACTACGACATTGTACACTCGCGCGACCACGTCATAGTGATGGGCGATTCGCTCGGAGACGCCGGAATGGCCAGCGGTGTGCCATCCTCCTCCCACATCCTGAAGATAGGATTTCTGTTCGATCATGTAAGTGTTGCGCGAGCGCGTCACTTGGAAATGTCAGTTTGACCCTACTTTGTTCGCCTTTCGATAGCCGGAACTGAATCTACCTCGGTACATGGACGCGTTCGATATCGTACTGGTGGACGATCAAACGATGGATATCCCGCGGGCGATTGTGGACATGGTAAAGAAGCAATCGCACGAGTGAGCTAGCAGCTATTGGCCCTGAGCAATAGCACCTTGCATTCAATGGTCGCGCATCGTTTCGAACGGTTTTCGGAGCGTGTGGCCATCCATCACAAAGCCATCGTCGCTGGCCTGGCGACTGGCGCACCATTCGGCCTCGGTTGACTTAATTATACTGTGCGTTACTACTTTACTGCCGGGAATGTATCTCAACGTTTTCAGCGCGAGGACAAACAACGTGAGTTTGTTGCGTTTTTGTTCCAGTGTTTGTGATCGATTTTCGATAGGAAGTTTTGTTGATTTGGTTCCGTCTTGTAATGTTTTTTTTCATACATCATGACACATTTCTGAGCATTTTGTAAGCGTTTCACGCTAGGTCAGAAGATTCGTTCGAAGTAAGTGTGAAGTTAAAGGAAAATATAAATTCTGGACTAATGCTGTGTTTTGTATCTGCTGGGGTGAGGATGCTATGATGGATTATGATGATCATACTACTTGAGAATTAATACCCTTTTACTCACTGGAAAGAGCGGAAATATTCGATGTTATCCAATAATTAGAATTCACAGGGTACCATCAACAAAAACAATAAAAGCGCATGTTGTTCGTTATGGTAGACAGGATGTTCAGCGAGTGATTTTGAAGACTCCTACAAACGGTTTAAAAAGTAAGCTAGAAACCTACTTTCTAGGGTTGTCCCGCGATATAGTATTCAAATGCAAGCGTTAACAACATATATTCAATCAGAATTCAATATACTCGAAGAGACCGTGTCCTCCGTACATAACAGAGACTATGCTCATGTGGAAAAGACCAATTTATCACTGATAGCCAATTGCACGCCAATAGAAATATTGTAAATTATAGGAAAATTTACGTAAAGGATCCTAAGCGAATTCTTCTCAGTTTTCAGCATCATTTTGATGGGACGTAGAAGTGATGCGTTCAGAAATGTTTTCCTCCAAGCGTTATTGCCAAAGAAATCACAACGTAATCGGATTGTCCAGATTTGCTATAGGCAGCTAGGTTCGGATGGGAAATGATTCACGACTGGCTTTACCGACGGTGGTTTATCGCCATGCAGCAGACGATTTTCTAAAGCTGCTCCTTGAGACATTTTAACACTTGTTTTAATGTAAGATTTGTAGCACTACATTCACACTTTAGCTTCTCTATGGCCATCTCAAATCTATCCTTTTTAATCCAAAGAGTTCTTCGATCACGTTGATCCAAAGCAACGTTTTCCATGCGGTTTGTCAGTTCAACAGTAGCTAAACCCAAGCAGGTCTCTGGGTTTTTAATTGTAAGTTATTATTGTGCTTTCATTACTGCTTATTTTGTAACATATTTTAGTCCTAGAACTCCATTGTAATATTTAATTATGGATTTCGATATTTATTCGAATGCGAATCCGTTGACGAATCGTGTGCTTTGAGCGCCACTGTTTTTTGGTCGTTGAATTTAAACACGCAAACTGACGCAAAAAACATCTGACACACGAATAATGCGAACCCGTGGAACCTGAGCAGAGCAATTGTTTGTAAACAATGCACGAAAAGGCATAAGTTGCGGTTCATCACATTTTTGTGAAAAATATTCGTGTAGCGATACTTTTCCTTGCGATGTCGTTATTCCCGGCCTACAACACCGAACCCCTTGTGGCTAAAAGCGAACGTAAGTTATTTAAACATCCCACCATTTGTTCTGAAACTCGCCCCTTATTAGCATACATTTTCTCTTACAATAAACAGCAACGACAAGCGCACCTTCGGAACTAGCCTGGCTAACAAATCAAAGCTTCATTCCGTTTGGCACAAAGCAAACGAACGATGAAACGGAATCGGAAAATTCCGCACCGAAAACTCCGGACCATAATCAGTCCGACATTGCCGATGAGGAATGTCGGCCAGACACGGCCACGATAGACGCAAAGGATAGCAAACCTTCCAAGCGCTACCGAAGTAAACACAAAAAGAAACACAAGAAAAAACACTCCAAACGGCGTCACGGCTCCTCCTCCTCCTCCTCGTCGGAAAGTGAGCAGGAAAAGCAAAAATGCACTGCTGTAGCAATTCCGGCACCTTCTGCGGTCCGCGTTTCCGAAGTCGACTACTACACCGATGTAGATCCGCTCAAGATTTACCTGACAGTGGAGAAGCTGCACCGTCCGGCCTGTCCCCGGTATCGTTTGCTACCCCTCAACCCACTTGGCGTTCATTTCAATGGCAAGGGTTCCGGTCGGGAACGATACAAACGATACTACCGGTCGGTGAAAGCGAAAGAGCGAGAGGGCAAAGCTCATACGGGTAAGGAGGCACAGGAGGAAATATTTGCCCGCGAGGCCGAGCTGGAACGGTCGATCCGGGCGGAGGAAACGGTGGACAAGTGGATCGAACTCGTGCGCTACCGGCAGGATCATCCGATCCACTTTGACAGCTACCAGAACCACAAGCGGGAGCTTTCGCTGATCGAACGAGCCCGTCGCCAGTTTCCGTACGATGAGAAGCTGCTGCAGCTCTACCTGGAAGCGATCGTGCAGGTCCACCCAACGGACGAGGTGCTGAACCTGATACGGCGCGCCATCACGAAAGATGAAACGAACGTGACGCTCTGGCGTTCGCTAATACGCAACAAGCAGTGCGCGATGGCTCAGTGCATCGTGCCGGATGTGCTGAAGCTGTACGAGAAGAGTACCCGCTCCCTGTTTATGGCCCGGCGGAGCGACGAAACGATGCTGCAGCTGTTCCGGAACTGTGCCACCTTCTGTCGCCAGGCGGGTCTGTGTGAGCTTATGTTCGGCATGGTGCAGCACGCGCTGAGCATGAACGTGAGTGGACGGTACGGGACGGACGGTACGTTTGCCTCACCCGAACACTTCCAGCAGCTGATCGAGTACGAGGAGTTGATTTTAAAATCGGGCCTCCCAATGAACGAGATATGGTTGCGGGTGGAGCAGCTGCGTACGGCTTTCCATTACTTACCGTTCGAGGGTGGCCGACTGGCCAGCGATCCCCAGCGAATGGTGCTGACGGACGATGTGGTCGGTTTCGTGTATCCGCTCATCAACAAGACGCGTGCGTTCGAGCTAACACTGACGGCGTTAAAGTTGATGAAATTCCCTTTCCGCCGGCAGTACGACCGTGAGGTGGAAGCGTATGAAATGGACTACCCGGAACAGCTGCTGCCCATCTTTCTGGACGTGTTTCGGGACCGTACGCTAGACGGTGCGCTTTACGCTTTCATCAAACAGCTCAGCGTCGCGCCATCGTATATAAGGGCAAATATTGCGCACGAATCGTACCTTGAGTTGGTGCGAAAATCGCTTGCCCTAGCGATTGATCACTTCACCGGGACAGAAAGCGCCGTGTTGCTCACCCTCTATCTACAGCTCGAACGCATACTGATCTGCGAGGAAAAAGCATTGTCTGCGGGGAGGAAACCGACCCTCGAGGAAGCGCAAGCGAAAGCGGTCCGTGCCAGGGTAAAGCACGTGCTAAAGCACACCCACACCACAAACCAGAACAGTCTGCCCGTGTACGCGGAATATGGATTGCTCGAGTACGAAATGACTGGGCTTAGTGTAGCGTGCCGGAAGATTTTTTCCACCTCCGTGCAGGTATACTGTTCATCCGAACAGGCCGCACCACCATCCGGTGACGATGATACGCAAGAGGATGATAACGATCTTTTCCATCTTGTGCTGACTGTGGTGGAGCTGCTGCTGCTGGAAGGACAGAAAGATGAAGCCATTCAGACACTGACAAATCTAGCGCTTAAAAGACACGAGCTGACGTTCGAAACGAGGACCACCACGCCAACTGTACCAGATACGAGCAAGCTTTCCGCTTTGCAGAAATTCAGCGATCGTGTTAACCGTGCCGTCCGTGCTGAATCCCAACCCGACACGGAGCTAAACCCTCGCACGGAGCACCATTTTTTGGTCCATCCCTTGATAACGTCGATTAAAGCGTACGTGACGTATCTGGCACTCATAAGGTCGAACCTATCGGAAGCGACCAAGCAGCTGGAAACGTTCCTTTACCTCTTCAACGATCCTACGAACGCAAGGCAACGGCTACTGCGCGAGCAGCTGTTCGAGATCTACCTACAGCTGTTCGAAATCGCACGACATGGCAGAAAGCAGGCCCAGCAGCCACCGCCAGCGGAAGGTTTGCGCAGCTTGCTTGATCTCGTCGATCGTACGCTGAACGAATTCCCTGCCAATCTGTACGCACTGCGGCTGGTGGTATTTAACGACAATCTTCCTTGGTTGCGGTTGCGCGGCGTATTGGGGAAACATCTTACACCGCAAGCCGTACTGCTGCTGGTCATTGCTGCTCGGTACCGTGAGGCGTGCACGGCCGAAACGCTGGACGACTTCATTGCCACGGAAGCATCGCCTTACAAGCAACGTATCCTGAACCTGCTCGGTGGTGCGCTGAAATCAACCAGCACGGCCAGTGCGGCCGTACTGTATCGCAATGCACTGCTCTGGCGGCTGTACCTGCGGGAACTGTTTGATCAACCGAACGCACCACCCGGATACAGTGTGCTGGAGCAGTGCCGGAGAACGCTGTACGTGGCACTGGAAGCGTGCCCGTGGAATAAGGCGCTCTACCTCGATGGGGCGTCCTGCGCACCGCAGGAACTGTCCCAGCTGCTTGATTTGATGATGGAAAAGCAGCTCCGGGTGCATGCGATCCCAGAAGAGTTGGCTATACTGCGTGAAGGATAGCAATAAAATGGTTTTCGGTGATGTATATCCTACTTACTTATTAGTTTTCCTGCTTTCCGCTTATTGATGAAGGAGCGAGAGTCCAGCACACGAGTCTGTTTCTTTTTCTCTCTGTCAATCCATTGCTTTATTCATCTATTCTGGCGAGTCTATCGATTTCGAGCATATGTAATGTAATCTACGCTGCAACTGTGTGGCACCGGACGAGCAACCCGAATAGATGAATACAAATCGAAATGGGCTGACGACGAAATGCGCATCGAATGATCAACTGAAAACTAACATACGCGGTTCCCAACCCTCCCTGAACTGCTGCTACCAATATTGCTTACCATTGAGTAAGTAATAAATGAATAAAAAGTAAAAAAAAACGAATCAACACACGTGGTGGCTACCATGCGGGTACGGATTTAACTCTAACAGTGCCTTTTCCTTCGAGCTCACCCTTTCTACACACCCATCTTCTTTTTCAGATCCTCGTCCTGCGCTGACATGGCGGTCAGCTTCTTGCCGATGCGTTCGTGCACCTCCAGGTACTTTGCCACACACCGGTCAATGCACACCGATTCTCCCTTTCCTGTGGAGTTGTGAAATAATCGATGCGTTAGCCGCATATAGTCTTCCTGTGTTCTGGTCCGCGACCCCCTCAAGTTACTTACCCAGCTCCGATTCAGCATACTTTGGTGGGATACACTTTTTGTGGCAAGCCTGTGTCATGCGGCTGTACAGGTCCGACATCATTTCAATTTCCATCTCCTGCATCAGCTGCAGTTTGGCCTGCTGGGCCGCGTCCAGCTGGGGCATGCTCATGGTGGGGCCGGTTGAGGTGTTTGCTTCTTCCTTTCACAACTAACCACAAGTAGTTCTAATTGATTGCTCCTGTCGATTGTTTGCTGCCTCTTTCAAGCGGGGTAGGCTTCTGGGTGTTTCGGTTGCTTTCCTTATGCGTCGAACCGTCGTGCTTCCTTGACTTCGTATTGTCCCACGTTCGATTGGCGCATTCGTTCGCGAATTTTCATATTCTCGTAGCGATTCTTGTCGACCGAGTTTTTCGATGCGACGAACGCTCCAATGCCTAGCACACTGATGATGCCCCTGGAGAAAAAAAACGGGGAACACACACGATAGGAAGGACATGATGTTATTGAGTGAAATCTGGGTGAAATGGTGTACCTCGGGAATGGTTCTTCCTCTTACCAGCCGATTCCGATTTTTCCCAAATGTCCGAGGCGCATAATCGTATGCAATGGAGAAAAAAAGGAAATGTTCGCTACATCAACAAACGTGTTGAAATTGTTTCACTTTCTGCGCTGAATTTGAACCCGGTACGCGAGGGAAGGTTCTTACGAAACACTGTACGGCGGTGAAGCACACGGTTTTGCTTCTAGATTGCGCAGTGACAGTTGTGTGGGAATTTGTAAACACAAAAAGATGGACATTTTAAGTGACAGTTTAAATGAATTTAATTACATAGTTTATAGAAAAAATAAAATAATATTAAGAAAAAGACCTGCTGTTAACATTCTACAAAGTAATTTTACACATTTTGTGCATAGAATTTGTTTGTGAACTTCCTCTACATTCCATCTCTGAGTTCCCAACCAACAAAACAGACATTTTGTCTCGCTTTCGCTAATTTGATTGTTCACAGAGTGGAACGAAGATGCATCTACCCTCATGACGGTGTTTGTGTTGCTTTCTCGCAGTACTAAGCATATAATTATATGGACTAGAAAGAAAAAAAGCATATCAGTTTCTCAGTGTCGGTTTCCATTCCAGTATCACAGTAGGTTTGAGATCAGTTTCAGGACCTAAATACCTAAATACCTAAGTGCCAAAAATCCACTAAACTACAGTGGAGCGCCGTTTATCCGGGTACCTTTTATCCGGCTTTCCGTTTATCCGTGTTGTTGAGAAATGACAGTTTAATACAAAGGTGAC
>AXCO02002940.1:0-25567 GCA_000473525.2 Anopheles melas | reverse complement strand
CAATTTGTTCCAATAACTGTCAAATTTAGAAAACCGCGTATCTCCGAATCCGCGTATAAAAGGTACCATGTATCTCGGGGACTACCTGTATTTTATTTTAGTACGCTCGAATTTTATTTTTAAATATGTTAATGTACGGTAAATATTGAAATTTTTCCCATTTTGAAACAACCAATAATAACAATTGACTGTATTTATTTGTAAATTTGCTTGTAGCATTTTGTTGTAACATTTTGTCATTAATAGTAATAGACACTTAATTAATAAGTGTTACAAAAAAACTGAGCTTAAATTTCAGTTTAATTATTTTCAGTATTGTTTCTTAATCTGAAAATGTTAAATAAATATGAAATTGTTTACAAAATGTACGATAGCTGAGCAGTCAGAGCAACGTTTGGCAGCACGGCCGAAGCCGTGGCATTTTAGAGAGCTTTTTCATCGGGTATGGCAACAGAACGTCACAACAAACTTCTGTTTTGAATGCCGGACGTAAAATTCTGTATCATCTTTTTAATCTGCACGCCAAATTATCAAACACTGAGTTATTACGCCCAGCTGGTTCGAAGTGCCCCCAGTAAATACAGTGAAATGTAAGTACCAATCCACGCCAGCATGAGTATGTAAGCAAATCACCACCGTCGCCCGAATGGCTGTGCACCAAAATACATGCCTTTTGTGGGTCTTCGAAAGATTTTGACATTTGTGGGTTTATGACCGCGTTACGGTTTGTCGGCAATCGATAACTAAGTGCTGGATTACGCGCGGAATGTGTTAAGTAATAACAAAAAGTGCGGATACAACGAACGCAGAGCGCTAAAATGTTCTGTTAGTGTAGGGGAATGCAAAAGTGTACAGTGCGGGCAAACGTTCACCGATCTACCCGAGCACACCCAAACAATGCTCTCCCGAGGCAACACCGCACCGATGTTCTTCCGGTTGCTGTCCAAGTTTCCGCAAGGCTTTTCCTTCTGCTTCGCATACGGATCCGGCGTAAAGCAACAGCTGGGCTACGAATCCGTTCGCTCGAAGCGCAACATGATCGATCTCATATACGTGGTAGACAATGCACACCGCTGGCACACGGCAAATCTGGATCAAAACTTTGAGCACTATTCCAGCATGCGCCTGCTCGGTGGAGGGCTGATCGCCAAGTACCAGGAATCGTTCGGTGCTCGGGTGTACTTCAACACGCTCGTGCAAATTCCCGAGGAAGACGTGATCATCAAGTACGGCGTCGTGTCTACGAAGGATCTGCTGGAAGACCTGACGGATTGGCGCTGTCTGTATCTGGCCGGACGGCTGCACAAGCCGGTCGAGATCATACGGAACGCGTCAAGCTCGAAAATTCAGAACGCAATGGAGCAAAACCTTCGCTCGGCGGTGCATGCTGCGTTGCTGCTGCTTCCGGAGAAGTTTACCGAGTTTGAGCTGTATCGGGCAATTTCAAACCTCAGCTACAGTGGCGACTTTCGGATGATTTTTGGCGAGAATAAGGACAAGGTCAATAATATTGTGCGGCCTCAGCTGGAGAACTTCCGCAACCTGTACTCAGCCACGTTCGAGGAGTTCCGTGGCTGCCTGGAGCTACCGATCGCTGGCAGCGACAACCAAATCTGCACACAGGACCTTGCGGAACCCACGATTTTGGCTCACCTGAACAGGCTGCCCAAGTGGCCCATACGTTTGATCGTCGAGCGGCAGACAAGCGGGCGCTACAGACAGGACACGGAAGACATACTAATAGGTGTGTCGCGTGCCACAAACTACCAGTCCATTGTGGCTTCGTGTCTCCGTTCGATTGTTTGGTCGAGTAGCGTTTGGCAATCGATTAAAAACATACCCACGGCCGGGTTTGTCAAATCCGTACGCTACAGTTGGGCCAAGGCGTTGAAAACATTTAGCTAGTAGCGCTAGTACACAACGGGTACAGTTTCAGGGATTTAACACTAGTCTAAATGAACTCAATAAAGATTTCAGATCATGTGTTATCAAACTATCTAATTCACAAAAATGTATACTGTTTCTTTGTTTTTATTGCTATGATAAAATGGCCTTTTTGTGCATTGTAAAATATAAATCTATATTAAACAAACATTTCCTTTCGTTGTAGATGTCTGACTCAGATACGACTGATTCGGACTGTGGTGTGCGGTATAAGACGACTACTACAAGGCACAAACATTCAAGCACGGCACCTTCATCTTCGAGGAACCACTCAGAACGCTCATCGTATCGTGAAGATCACCACAGCAGCTCGTCGCGATACTCCGATCGACGCCGGTATCGAAGAAGCCGAAGCAAAAGTTCCGATCGTAGCCGTCGTCGTCGAAGATCGCGTTCTACCGACTCCTCGTCACGGGCACGATCCAAAAATTATGACGTCCCACGTTCGTCAAAACACGACGATTCGCCACGAAAAGAAACTGTCCGCGAGAAAAAAGGAGAAATGCTTGATATTTCCGTGTCTTCCGTGTCGTCACAGGATGAACAATCAGAACAGCACCATAGCACCGAGAACAATACATCTACCGAGTGTTTTGGCCCAGCCCTGCCACCCAGCACATCGACTAAAACATCCAATATGGAACACGAAGCACCGGAAGTCACCCGCAACCCGGATGATTTGATTGGACCGGCGTTACCACCACATTTACTAAATCGTCAAGTAAACCATACTGATGAGCCCGCCGTAACGGAACCTCGGCGCATAGGGCCTACATTACCGCCAGGATTCAACTGCCCGCAAGCGTCTGACAATGAGCACGTATCATCTGAATCGGAGCTCTCACCATTTTCCGAACCTGAGGAGGAGGAGGAAGAGGATGCAGAGGAAAATGAGGACACTATTGGTCCTTTACCCGGCACATCCGGCTCGCGAGCCAATGTAGAGTTGGAGCAACGTGCATTAGAGCTAAAGATTCGGCAGATGGAAGAGGCAGCAGCATTTGCTAACGGGAGTGGATCGTCCACCATGCCGAAAGCCCGCGAAGACTGGATGCTGGAGTTGCCGGATATTCGCAAGATTAGCGATATGGGGCTGGGCGCGAGGCAGTTCCGTACGCGCGAAAAGCTCGAAATTGGCGATCGCACTGTTTGGACGGACACGCCGGCCGATCGGGAGCGGAAAAAGAAGGCCAGCGGTTCGGAGCGACCGTCCAAGCAAGTCGACGCTGAGACGGAGCGGGAACGAGAGCGTGAACGATCGCTGATCGCCAAACGGGACAAGGAGCAGGAAAAGATGGTAAAACAGCATAAGAAGAAACACAAACGAGACAAAACATTGCTGGAGATACATCAAACTAAAATCAAGAAGGAAAAGGTACAATTGTTTGTATATTTTCTCTTCAAGTTTCTAATAACGTTTGACTTTTTTTGTTTTGCAGAAAGCATCTGGTGATAGTTCCGAGCCAACAAGAAGACCGTTTGATAGGAACCTAGATCTGCATGCCAATCGCTTTGACGATGCACAAAAGAAAGCAATCATGAAGAAAGCTCAGCTGCTAAATTCCCGTTTTTCCAGCGGCAGCTCGAAATATTTATAAACATTTCTCATCCAGATGAACCATTTCCGGCATTTCGTGGACGAATAGTGATAGTGTTATAAATTGTGTACGGCGGTGCATATTTTATACGTTTTACATTAACAAACATTATAAACCATTTTTATGTGTAATAAATATAAAATAAGGATGTCTGACTTTTAAAAATATGAAAACCTATTACGCATTTTGCTTTTCGTAAATTGTGATCATTTGATAGGCTATACTACACTAATTGTACAATCAAAAACTATAAAACGACAGGATTTGTAATTTCAAACGACTTTAACGTCGTTTGAAATCTGCCATGTCTTCGACAATATGAACCGGTTGCCTTTTACCGGTTCAACCGGTTATCAAATCAGAAAACGGTACCTGTCAAACTAGCTGTTTACAAACAGCCATTTTTGTTTGGAGAGCAATTTTCTCGATCATCGTATGAAATTTTACACCCTATCGCTACAATTACCGCACAGTGCAAGTTAATCTTTTGCTATAGTGTTCAGCTGCAGCATTCAACGAAGATGGCAGGAAACTTCTGGCAAAGCTCACATCACCAGCAGTGGATTCTGGATAAGCAGGATCTGATCCGGGAGCGTCAGCACGACCTGAAAACGCTCTCAGAAGAAGAGTACCAGAAACTCTTCATGTTCTTTGCCAACATCATACAGGTGCTGGGAGAGCAGTTGAAGCTGCGCCAGCAGGTCATTGCTACGGCCACTGTTTACTTCAAGCGGTTCTACGCGCGCAACTCACTGAAGTGCATCGATCCGCTGCTGCTGGCACCGACATGCATACTGCTCTCGTCTAAGGTGGAAGAGTTCGGTGTGATATCGAACTCGCGACTCATCACCACGTGCCAGACGGTGATCAAGAATAAGTTCAGCTACGCCTACCAGCAGGAGTTCCCGTACCGCACCAACCACATCCTGGAGTGTGAATTTTACCTGCTTGAAAATTTGGACTGTTGTTTGATTGTGTACCAACCGTACCGCCCGCTGCTGCAGCTCATGCAGGACATTGGCCAGGAGGAACAGTTGCTCACTCTTACCTGGCGGCTCATCAATGACTCCCTACGCACGGACGTGAGTCTTTTGTATCCCCCGTATCAGGTAAGAAACTCACGATTCTGTTTGTTTAGTTCTTCCAATACACATCACGCACTGGTACTGTTGTAACGTGTGTCTCGTTTTTTTCCGTTTTCCTTTCGGTTACCTGCAACCAGATCGCTATCGGTTGTCTGCAGATAGCGTGTGTCATTCTACAGAAAGAGCTAAAATCCTGGTTTGCCGAGCTAAACGTCGACATGGACAAGGTGCAGGAGATCGCACGCGCAATCGTTAATCTGTTCGAGCTGTGGAAAGGGTACGATGAGAAGAAAGAGATCCAGGCGCTGTTGGAAAAAATGCCCAAACCGAAGCCGCATCCTCAGCGGTGATTTGGTGTCGATCCTAGCAGCGATCTCGTACGGACTGGCCTAGACTGAATGCCAGTCAATCGCGTTCACCTTTCCATACTAAATAATCACGCACGCCCGCTCGATAGAGGTAACAGAACTGATTCCGTACATCGTACCGGTAGCTTGTAATGAAACTTGTGATTCCAAGACTTCTATAGGGGAAACACATCCTTGTATCACCTTGAACGAATAATAATTTATTCTACTTACGTAAACGAGTTTTTCGTTTCTTTCTTGGCCGTCATCCCGCCAGAAGACTACTGCGCAGGAGTGCATCCGAAACATGTTGTGCTGTCCATCAGGAATTCGTTTCTTTTTAAAACAAAGCAGCGTACACAAGGCACGAGACAGTTTTCTGTATTTCATGTATTCGACAGACTTCAACACAATAAGAAAAATCCCGTAAGCAAAGTGTAGTTCCCGCCTATTGTCTGTAGGCCGCACGATTGTTGTTGATTGAGACGGTGTTGTATTTCGCTATATGTAACAGTAAATTTAATTTACACTAATACTTGGAGGATCGGTCGGTGCTGTAACTGTACTTTTCCCTGTTCCCTGCTACCGAGAGCACATGATACGACCGACGGCATTCGTCGGCACTAAACACAATTAAAACGTATCAAAACGGATTATTATTTCTATATATTATCTGTTCAGCTGAATAGCGAATACGCACAATACAAAAAGATGGAACGCGTCGTATCTTCCTGTTTAGAAAAAAAACGGTGAGTGAATTGGCAGTTTACGGTAAACGGACAAAAAAGCATAGCGTATAGCGAAATAAAATCCAAAAAGTGACAGATAATGAAGCTACCAAAGAGTAACGAAACGATTGCTTCACATCCTACCAAATAAATTCATCCGGAATGTTCCGTTTATCCGATGAGTGCAGATCATTGCTGTTAGTAGTTTTATCGATAAAAAAGACCTTGCGGATCCTGGTCAAACCACCGAGAAAGAACCTCCTCATCATTATCCTGTGCTGCACCACTTTTGTGCCTTATGAAAACAAAACGGATACTTTATAAAAATACGCCCCAAATTTTAACCTTATACGCCTCCGCGCTGTTCGTGTGCTTGGGGACGCTTTAGGATAGTTTTTCGAGCAGTTTCTTTATCTTCTCGTGAGCATATCGTATCTTGGTGTACAAATCATGCGAACAGCCATGCTCTATTATCGTCTGGAAACGGTACGTGCGGAAGTTTTTGTTGTTGTCCATCAACGTTACGGCACGCATCAGCGGGCAGAGGATTATTTTTTGATGATCGGAGAAATTAAGCTGAAAATAATTAACGATTGAGGTAAAAATTAAGCATATTCGACCTAACAAATGAACCTGGTCCGCCATCCTCACTTACCTGAACGGTGCCGTTGGTTAAGTGCATTACGACCGCGCACATCGTGCGGAACCAGGTATGCATATGAGGTATACGGGAGATTTGATCGCTTTCAACGTTCATTACACCAGCGCCAGCCTTTACCAGATGCTCCATCATGTAGCGCTTGAAGTAGGTCAGCAGCTTCATCTTTTTCTCCAAATACGACGGGAAACTGTTCACGTCCCAGTACGATTCTTGGCCCTCCTTGTCAATGAAGTGCACGTTGCTGCAGAAAGTAAATGTTGAAAATGCAGTGCGTTTCGCGAAAACCTATATACCATGACAATCGACAATACTTACTGTCCATTGGCAAGCATAATCAGTTTGGTGGTGTCGTTGAACATAACGCCCATTCCCTCATCGCTGAGCTGATACCCAAACCCATACTTGTCACTGTAGTCGACCCATTTCGACACCCAGAACAGTGGCTGGACGGCCGGATCCGTATTTTCGTCATCCAGATTACTTGCTAGCCGTGCTGGTTTGGCCAGGAACAGCTTCGTTAGTTCCCGGTGCAACGTTTCAATGTCCGCCCGGTACGTATCGTTGTGGCGCGAAATCATACCGCTGGCAGTGATGGGATCGTGTAGATTGTTCTTCAAGAATGACGATTCGAACCGCGTTTCATCTGAGAATGTCAAACGTATAAAACAACGCATTTAGATGTATCTCTACCACAGCTTCATACTTCATCCCCCACCAAGGATCTATAGCTTTACCTCCGGCGCCGTTCATTTCCGATAGTGGCTTCCTGTTCATACGCTCCGCCTGCTCCAGCTGATCGGCTCTCGGTGCCATCGTAAGGCAGGAGATTGGCAACGAGTTCGGAATGTGACTGCCGGACAGAAACTCAAACTCAAACAGCTTGTGAATGCGGGGCCGCTTCATCGGATCCGACTGCAGCATGGCGCAGATCATTTCGGCCGCTGTGTTGCGAAGCGTGGGAGGCAGCCGGTAGTCACACTTCCGGATCCGATTGTACGTATCCTTCAGGCTCTTCGTCTCGAACGGTGGCTGGCCGACCAGCAGCGTGTACATTACGCATCCGATCGACCAAATGTCCACCTCGTAGCTGTGCCCCTTTTTGTTCAGTATTTCCGGCGCAATGTAGTTCGGCGTGCCGCAGAGCGTCTTCTTCCGCTCACCGTCGAACTCTATCTTGGTCGCTAGCCCAAAGTCACCGATCTTGACGTGCAGCTCATCGTTCAGAAACAGATTGCCGAGCTTCAAGTCCCGATGGATGATGTGCTTGTCGTGCAGATATTTCACACCGGTCATTACCTGATGCATGTAGTACCGGCACTCGTAGTCTGTGATGATCTTTCGACGCTTGTGCAGCTCCATCATGGACTAAAGGGGGAGGGAAGGGACGGGAAGGCGGGGGAACAAAAGGGCAAAACATTAACGTTGCACCAACCATGAACCATGGGAGTACACCAAGTGCCGGAATCGGCGCACCTACCCGCTTCTTGCACAGCTCAAGGACGATGTAAATGTTGAGCGGATCATCGAAGAAGCTGTGGAAGCCGACGATGTTTTTGTGGTTCAACGAACGATGAATCGTGATTTCCTGCGTCATTTTCTCCTTCTGGTTGTGCTTCATCATCAGCTTCTTTGAGACAATCTTCCCGGCAAATACCTCATTCGTGGCCACGTCCACTATCTCGTAGCACTTGGCGAACCCGCCCTACCATCGACGAGGGGATAGCAAAAAGGAAAGAACCCCATTTTTGTAAACAACAAACTCGTAAACCGGGATGCTTCCCGCACGAAAATTAGAGGTTATATTACGGGCGGGCTCCCGCCGGAGGCCCTTCAACGAGGAAGATGAAGGACCGCACGGTGGAAGAATCGCACGAAGCCGCATAGGAAATCGACTGACGGAAACTTACCTTGCCGAAGAACCGCATCCGGCGGTACGTCCGCTTGGTGCCGGCATCGTACAATTTTTCCGGAATGTCGACCGCTTTCTCATCAGGCTTAGCGACACTACTCATGTTGGTGGCTGTAGACACAAGCTGATGTGTTCTTTCGGGCCGGAAAACAGTAGCTCCTTACAAAATGACTGCGCGCGTTACGCCAACCGAAGGTAACCGAGGACGTGCACCAAGTAAACAGTGGATAGATCGATGGGCTTTTACGCTGTTGGTCATTCGATTTTACTTCGCACCATCAACTCCAAAGACTCCTGCCCCTGATGCTTGCTGCACGAAGAACTCGTTAACGCTCTTTTTGCGATCCTCTTCGCAGTCGTGTTCTTCGTTCGTTCTTTTCGATCCTTTCCTGGGCCCGTTTTTGGACACACCAATACACACGCACGTGCTGTCGCGCTTGCCGTGAATGTTAACGCTGTACGAAACGGGGGCAACCATGCAGGAATCCGATAGACTTTAAATCGATGCTTTCTTTGATCACTCGATTTGCACACGCGAAATTATATGTTGCTTCCAGAGCAGCCAAAGGGGCAACAATGTGCTTCCACACAACAGGACGCCTTCAGTGCGCGCACACTCACAGCAGCGAGACAAACAACAAGTTCGCGCCCGGTCCAGACGTTGACACAGCCGTTACTATTCGAATGGTGGCAGCCAAATTGGCAAACGGTCTCTGCTTGACAACTCTCCTCTCATCTAGCGGTTCGAGTGGTGAACACGGTGAAATCAGCAGTGGCGTGTGAACAATCACGGCATTCACTATTAACTTGCTAAAAGAGTGTTTAATATGTTACTCCTTTTTTATATCAACTTAGTTACACCCCAAGAAAACAGTTGAGGTCAGTTAGAGCGATCGAATTTGAATGCCCGTTCAGGAAATGTTTAATAAGAAGTGGTCATAATTCGTTTTGTCCCAAACGCACCCGAAGCCCAAGTGTGCGGCTAAAGTGAGAAAGATCGACTCGAGTGAGAAGATATTACTGACGGAAGTGAGAAAATGAGCGGCTCAGTGAGAATTATGCTTCCTTCTTATTTAAATAATTGTTGATTTTTGTTTGATGCTCTAGAAAGCAAGCAACAAATTATGGCAAAACGGAAAAATCGTCCTCTAAATACAATTAACTAGTGCTTACCAATGTTTTATTTTATATTATGTCTTTTCGGCAGTTTGTTCAGATGTCATATCTGCCTTACGATTTTTTTCCTTATTCAAAAATATTTTAATAGTTTTGTATTTCAGCCTTTTTTGTCGGCAGAATTTCCAGGTTTGGGAATTTAGCATAATTTTACCGATTTTTATGATTTTTGTTTATATTGCCTGGGCCAATATCTGTCGGAAAAATTGGGACTGTCGGAATGTGTCAAATCGAGCGATTTTGACAAACAGCTGTCAAGTTGTGTCGAAAAAAAAGTGTGCTGCAGAAAACGCTGTCCAGAATAAGCCGTGTGTGGTTTTCGTCTAAATAACGGAAACAATTTCCATCGATTTCGGATTCGTACGGTTTAACTACAGATCGTCCAACAATGTCCACTGTAGCAAGTGCCCTAGCCTTGGCCGGCAACCGGTCGTCCGGAGCGCCCGTCCGCACACAAAATGGTAAGTGCATTGTCGGTAGGCCGGAATCGCTTTGTTTCCCAAGACCGTGGGTGTTCCGCATCACATGTTACATTTTTGTAGAATTTATGGAAAACTTAAATGAAAATTGATAGAAGTCATGTACCACAGCATGAGATCAGGCATGAAATATACTCTTGGCTAAGAAAAATACCGCTTTACTGTCCATGGTTCGATATTCGCTTTTGCCGGCTACGTGTTTTTTTAATAGGCTGCAAAGTTACTCAAAGCTGTAGCAGGCAAATAACACGATCCAGAAGGAAATTTATCGGTTTTATTCATTGTAACATTCCACTCAATTAAACAATTGAGCGATTAATCCGTTTTCCACCTTGTTTTCCCGTGACTATCTCGCATAGGATGAGTCATGTCCCATTAGTGAGGTTATGTTGTACGACAACAGATTTATGGCTGGAGGAACTGTTCATTAACGTCCTGTTGTTCTACCTTTGCAGTGATGGCCGCAAGCTCAATCGCAAACATAGTGAAATCCTCACTCGGACCTGTCGGCCTGGACAAGATGCTGGTGGACGATATCGGCGACGTGACGGTGACCAACGATGGGGCTACGATTTTGAAGCTGCTGGAGGTGGAACATCCAGCTGCCAAGGTGCTGTGCGAGCTGGCCCAGCTGCAGGACGAGGAGGTCGGCGATGGCACCACCTCGGTCGTAATCATTGCGGCTGAGCTGCTGAAGAACGCTGACGAGCTGGTGAAACAGAAGATCCATCCGACCTCGATCATTGCCGGCTATCGTTTGGCGTGCAAGGAGGCGTGCAAATACATTTCCGAGCACCTGACCGCCCCGGTTGACGATCTGGGACGCGAAACACTGATCAATGTGGCGAAAACATCGATGAGCTCTAAGATCATCGGTGCCGATGCGGACTTTTTCGCCACGATGGTGGTAGACGCAGCGCAGGCAGTGAAAATCCTCGACCCGAAGGGCAACCCGGCCTATCCGATTAAGGCGGTGAACGTGCTGAAAGCGCACGGCAAGTCGGCGCGCGAAAGTATTCTCGTGCAGGGGTACGCCCTGAACTGCACCATCGCTTCCCAGCAGATGCCCAAAAAGATCGCCAATGCGAAGATCGCCTGCTTGGACTTTTCGCTGCAGAAGACGAAAATGAAGATGGGCGTACAGGTGCTGATCACGGACCCGGAGAAGCTGGAGGGCATTCGCGCTCGCGAGCTGGACATCACGAAGGAGAAGATTGAAAAGATCCTGGCCACTGGCGTTAATGTGGTGCTGTGCAGCGGCGGTATTGATGATCTCTGTCTGAAGTATTTCGTCGAGGCCGGCGCTATGGCCGTGCGACGCGTGAAGAAGGCTGATCTGAAGCGTATCGCCAAAGCGACCGGTGCCGCGTACCTCACCTCGCTCACAAACATGGAGGGTGAGGAAAGCTTCGACGCCAGCTACGTCGGCGAAGCGGCGGAAGTGGTGCAGGAGTTCATCTGCGACGACGAACTGATTCTGATCCGTGGCCCGAAAGCCCGCACGGCCGCATCCATCATTCTGCGCGGTCCGAACGATTTCTACTGCGACGAGATGGAGCGCTCGATTCACGACGCACTGTGCGTGGCGAAGCGTGTGCTGGAGGGTAAGAAGGTGGTGGCTGGCGGTGGCTGCGTCGAGGCGGCCCTGTCGATCTATCTGGAAAACTTTGCCACCTCGCTGAGCTCCCGCGAACAGCTCGCGATTGCCGAGTTTGCCAAATCGCTGCTGGTCATCCCGAAAACGCTGGCCGTCAATGCGGCCAAGGATGCGACGGACCTGGTGGCGAAGCTGCGTGCCTACCACAACTCCAGCCAGACTGTCGTCGACCACGCGCAGCTCAAGTGGTACGGGCTGGATCTGATCGAGGGTGTGGTAAAGGACAACAAGAAGGCGGGCGTGCTCGAACCGGCAATGTCGAAAATCAAATCACTCAAGTTCGCAACGGAAGCCGCGATCACGATTTTGCGAATCGACGACATGATCACACTCAATCCGGAAGAAAAGGGAGGAAAGAACTACGGCGATGCCTGTGCGGCCGGTGAGCTGGACGGTTAGCATGTATGCAGGAGGGTGAAGCAACCGATCATCGGCATATGATCCTGTTTTCAACGATCGATCAACATACGTCGCCTTCAGCAGCAGCATTTTTGCTACACATACTTTAAGCTTTTATTCTAACATCTGATCATTTGGCGCCGTGCCGATTCGTGGCGAGCGGAGCAATATTATTGCACCATTAGAGTTTGTTTTTGCGTCTGTCTCGCTAACACCTCGATTCATTACTATTCACACTGATTCACAACACACCGGCAACAGGCAAACTCATGTTACTCTTACATACTTTTAATGAGTTTCACATGCGTGCATTTTTCTTTCCTTGTGAAACAGTACCGAAATAAAACTGTAACTTAATATCCCAGCGGAGTTTCTGTTCAGCGATACTTAGAAAGAAGCGATTATGAATTGATTTTCCGACCGACAGAGCATGTCGAACTCTTGGCCGCAACCAAGAAGAAGGTGTTCGAATGTGTTCGGAGCCGCATAATGCATCGTTGGTGGTTGGCTAAACCAGATAGAGAAGAAAGAATGCTTCTTCATACTGATGCCATGCTCGTTCCCATTCCTAATTGTAAGTAGTTGATTTAACAATTTTACAATCTTAAGCCTATATTTTCTCAAAAAATTAATGCCAAACCTTTTAGAACCTATATTTTCTCAAAAAATTAATGCCAAACCTTTTAGAAAATTATTATTCTAATTTTATGTCCAATCTTCGTCATTGTTAGTCTTTCGACAGCATTGAGCAATTTAATCAGATTTCAAACATTAACCAGATTATTTGTATCAGGGAAGGTGTTAGTGATCTACAGCGATGAGTGTGGCTACGCTTGAGTCAAGAGATTTCAAATTACGATTTAGTTTACTCTTGCGATCGAAGTTGTTTGCTTTACACCACAACCTTGAGCGTTTGCCCATGCGGTGTTAAATTAATAACCAATTTTGTCGCGCCTTCGTTCCTCGTTTGCGAGTAATTGCAAAGCATCAGCATCCAAAGGGATGATTAATCTTCTCCATCGATCTTAGAACCAACCCGAATGAGATCAAAAATAAATATACGAATGATTTAACTATTACGCATTTTCCTCCCTCGCGCCTAAGCGTTTCGTTTGACAAATTCTTGCTCTTCCAACAAAAAAACACACACACGCACACATAGAGAAAATGCAATCTGCAAGCCGATTTTGTTTATAAGCATACAGCACGACCGTACCGGCCCACCTACAATCGGGTGTTATTTTTACCTACTGCACCACTGCCCTATTTAAACGAACTGCCTCTCGAAAACGGAGACATGCCCTTTGAACGACCACTAAAACTGTCTCGCACACGCCGTGCAGGTTGGAAGTCGTCATGTTAGGTCTATTTTTTTTAAATTGGGAGACGTAAGAAAAACATCTTTCTTCAAGATTCTTGACCCGGAAACGACACAACTCTGTGATCAATCGGTCTTTGGGGACCCCGTACCCGTTTGTAAACTGGCTATGTGCGTTGGATTTAACGGCGATTCATTTGGCCCGTACACGTTGGGGCCGGGCAATGATCGATTGTTTACAAGCATCTGACCCGACATGTTCATGATGGATCGCTTCGGGGAAGGTTTTCCAGTCTCTGTGGGTTAGAACTCAAGAAAGGCAGACCAATTTCCCAATTCCTGTTTATTGCAGTGATGCAAACCTAGGTACGATCGTACAATGTACGATTTGTTTTTTTTTTTTTTCTGTACGATCAATCTGTACAATGGCTGCTTGTTGGTTGCACCTTATTTTCCATTGGCCAATCGTTCGTCCTGATCATTCAGCGGATCCTTCTATTGCATGTGTTCAGCTTGCAGTACAGCAAGCACGTGATCGCCGGCACCGTTAACACTTGCGGCAACACACACAAACACGCTTCATAAAGCGTTCATGAAGGACACGCTCAAAACTGCTTAAATGTTCTTTTCCTGTTAATGAAAAGTGTCCCGTACGTGTGAGTGTGTTTATCTTCTAAATCCCAAAAGAGAGCAACTCAAACCCCCGAGCTCTGCCGGTGGTAGTGGTGTTGGTTGGTTGGTTGCGTTCCCTCTGGTAACGGCCGGGATAATTTTGCTCCGGATTTCTCATGTGTTGCTCTTACGACACGACCACGTTCAACAGGAACGAATCATCCAAAAAACCTCTCCCCAACCATAGAAGGTGGATGGTGCGTTTTTCCTATAAATAACCGTGCGCCTACGGTACCACTCAAGCCGGCGGGCGGGTTGGACACACAGTACACAATACACCCCGAGCGCGGAGAAACGGCCGTGTAAAAGCCACAGTCCAACGGATTCTTCAGCTCGTTAGAAAACGCATTAATGGTTGTGGTGCAACTCAATTTATAGCCAAAAAGAAACCCTTTTTACACATACACACACACATACACACAGTACCTATCACTCCACATCCACAGGTGCTCCCACAATTCCGCTTTCGGAGTGGAGCATGAGGGAGTTAAAGCCTGCAATTGATTGCCGCACATCGTGCATGCAGCTAAATGCATCTCGATGAAAGGTTCCCGGAACATGGCTTGCGTAGCTGGAAATGGAACAAACGCATCTTGAATGGCTGCACCGTTAACAGGTCTGCCGGCAGGAAATGAAACAAGGAAGGTATGCCGGTGCATAAAAAGTATAGTATTGTTGCAGAGCGCAGTTGATCGGGGATGATCTTCGCGATCCTTGCAAGATACAAAAACACGACAGCATGATGTGTGCGTATGGTGAGAAAATCCGCTATGAAGGTGCGTTTGTTTTTCCGCGGGGAGGGTGAATGAAGTGCCCGAGGGTGGTCCGTGCCACCGATACAACCGGCAAATTGTCTTCGAACGGCCGACGAAGTCAGCAGGCAATGTGATGTCTCGGACCCATGTGGCAAAAATAGATTTTCATTTCGGGGAGCAAAATTTATTCAGCATTCTCAGCGTACGTTTCTCAATTCGGTGCACGGTAGGTTCTGGGGCATTGGGTAGTAGTAGTAGTAGTAGTAGTAGCAGTAGTGTTTGTACTCCCGCTTTTGGCTCCCCGCCGGCGGCCGTTGCGTACCGGAGAGCGGAAATACCACACCGCGGTATAAGACACTCCGATGATCTGTGCAGTGCGATCGGTACGCGGTGCGAAATCGGTCGGCTACAGGTGGCAGATACGCAGGCGCGTCCGACTGTTGGCTTCAAATATCGTGTCGGCAAGCAGCAGGGTCCGACGAAACGGCGAGAACCGATCCCGAACCAGTTGGCGGATGTTTGTCGGTTTAGCTGGACGTTTCTGTAAGCACGGTGTACCGGTGTGTCGTGTGATAGTTCACTAAGGTGAAGTAAAGGTGAAAATTCCATACTTGAAGCTAAGACGGTCCCTGGAGGGCGGCAAGAAGAAAAAAAAACAAAAACCGTTGCGGTCAGCGTGTTAGTTATCGCTAGATCGCCCCAAAATACTGATCCTGATCCTCGTATCCGCATACGAGAGCTGAAGTGAGCCCCACAGTGCAGACGGAAGGAATTTCGGTCTGCGGTGGATTTTCGCCAATTTCGTTGCGTGTTGCGGCAGTGAGTGGTCGCTAAAGAATTTCGCTACGCCACGCTGCCTTCCCATTTCCCAAAAGGGCGGACATCAGAGGGAGCCGGTTCGGTGCGGGACGGCGTTGAGCGTGGTATAATTAATCGTAGCATTTGAAATACTTGTGCGCTTTTGCTTCGTGAATTCTAGTGCTTTCGTGTCGCGCCGTGGGTTGCCACGTCGGTCGCGTGTGTGTGTGTGTGTAGGCGTGTTAAGTGAGTTTAACCGAAACTGAAACCGGGTGCCGGGTGCGTGTGGCTTCAACTTCAACACAAAACGGCAGACAAAATGTCGGACCTGGACGATATGAGCAACTTCGATGCGTGGTTGGAGAAGGACTTTCTCAGCAAAATCAACCGCCTCGAGACGGAGCTCGAGGATCTGAAGGATAAGAAAAACAATCTCGACAAGGATCTGAAGAAAAAGACGATCGAGTGTGATATCTTGCGGGCGAAGGTCGGGAAGCTCGAGCAGGTGCCCTCGAACAATGCGGCCTCTAACGAAAAGATCGAAATCCTGGAGAAGGAGCTGAAGCGCAAGACGATGGAGCTGGACATACTGCGCTCGAAGCTGTCGCAGGCCGAAACGAACCCACAGGCCTCGCTCGACCTGACCGAGCGTGTGAAGCAGCTCGAGAAGGAGCTGAAGAAGCGCATCATCGAGAACGGTATACTGCGGGGCAAGCTGACGGAGGTCGAGAGTGAGCCGCAGACACCGGAAGCACAGGAGAAGCTCGACGAGCTGGTGCGCGGCCTGCAGCGCACCGAGAGTGTTGTGCTGCGCGAGAAGGTGAAGGAGCTGGAGGGTGACTCGGAAGCGTCCGAACGCAACGGTGAACTGGAGCGCGAGCTGAAGAAGAAGAACATTGAGAGCGATATACTGCGCTCGAAGCTGAAGCAGTTCGAAAACACGCCCTCGAACGCACAGGAAGCCAACGAGCGGATGCGCGATCTGGAGAAGCAGGTCAAGAAGTACCAGATCGAGGCGGACATTCTGCGGGCGAAGGTGAGCCAGCTGGAGAGCGATGCGGCGACGCGCGAGGACGAAGAATCGACCGAGCGGATCGAGGAGCTGGAGAAGGGGCTGAAGAAAAGCACCACCGAGGGCAACATGCTGCGGGCGAAGATGCAGATGTTTGAGAAGGAGTCGACGGCAACGCAGGACTCGAACAGCGAGCAGATCGAGGAGCTGCGCAAGGGGCTTAAGAAGAGCACGACCGAGAGCCAAATACTGCGCTCGAAGCTAACCGAGATGGAGAGCAAACAGGTGCACAGCGGGGCGAGCAGCTACAAGATCGAAACGCTCGAGCAGGAGCTCAAGAAGAAAAACATCGAGAACGACATCCTGCGGTCGAAGGTGGAGCAGTTGGAGCGCGTACCGTTGGCGGACAGCCCGGCCAACGAGAAGATCGAGGAGTTGCAGAAGGAGATCCGCAATCTGAAGATCCAGAACGACATTCTCAAATCGAAGCTGAACCAGGCGGAGGACGAACCTACCACCACGCAAGAATCGACCGATCGCATCAGCGAGCTGGAGAACGAGCTGAAGAAGCGCATGATCGAGAGCGACATCCTGCGGGCGAAGGTGACCCAGCTGGAGTGTGAGCTGTCGCCGACCAAGAACTCGAACGAGCGGATAGAGGATCTGGAGAGCGAGCTGAAGAAGAAGACGCTCGAGAACGACATCCTCAAGTCGAAGGTGAGCCAGCTGGAGGGCGAAGTGATTGCGCACTCCGGTGGCAGCAAGGCGGACCCGAACGAGATCAAGAAGCTGAAGGAAAAGCACGAGGAGGTGATGAACAAGGCGAAGGAGCTGCTGTTCGAGCGCACCAAGACGGTCAAGACGCAGGACATGCAGATCCGGGCGCTGCAGAATCAGATCGAAAACATCAAGGAGGTGGTGGCGGTCACCAAGGACATGCTGAACATCCGCAACATGGAGCACGAGCAGCTGCAGACGCGGTTCGAGAACATTGACTGCAAGATGAAGGCGGAGCGGGAGCGGCAGACGCTGCTCGAGAAGAAGCTGAGCGTCTCGCAAAAAATGTACAATGATCTGCGGGAAGAGTACACGACACAGCTCGAGCTCTTCAAGGTTAGTTAGGCGTTCTGCGCACGGCTGCAATGTTTGCGATATTTATACCAGTCGCCAGTTAGTAGTGCGCTGCTGTGGCCGCCCGCGACGCTGAATCATACTGTGGCCGCATATAACGCTGCATACTTGCCACCCCCTGTTGCACTTGTGGTTTTTTCTTCTTCTATACTTTCTCTCTCTCTCTCTCTCTCTCTATTTTCTTTGGCAAATTTTCCACTAATTCTTTTCACATCACGCAATGCACTAGTGGTACTAGCAGCACTAATACTAACACTACACACCACCACAACAATCACTACATCATCTCTACCCAAATGGCACACAAGTCGCTGCAATTCATACGCACGCGTGCGCGTTGCAGCTTTTAGGAGGAAATTCAATTTTGGTTAATGCACTTCAGGTGTGGAATGCAACTGAAGTGTGTGTATCACGCCGTATTTTACGCCATTTTTTCAGTATCGTATCGAATGCTTTCCTTGGCTTTCTTTGCCGGTGTCTGCGTCATCCTTTAATTTTGAACTGTTAAAAGGCTGAAAGCGATCAACGATCTTGCTTAAAGAACAGTTAAACTAATTTGATTGATCGTGTGTATACTGTCTCGCAAAAGCACATTAAGTTTAATGCAATATTATAGTTAGGTAGGTATAAATAGCTACACTGCCGAAAACTGGTACAGTTATCCTATGTGTTATTTCAAAAAAGGTAAATTCCTATATTTTGTTTGTCTTCTGCTTCTTCTATTTGGCGGACATGCCGGCCTATACAGGCATTTGGGAATTAATTCATTACCACACGCAGCCGGATAGTCAAGTCCTTGTTACGGCGAGACGGTCCATTCTAGGCTTGAACCCATGACGGGCTTGTTATTGAGTCGTTCGAGTTCACCACTGTACCACGGGGCACGCCCCTGTTATTTGTACACTGTTGTAAATTACATGTTGTAAATTAATTTGTTCATTATTGTGCTATTTATTGAGTTCGTTTTATTATGTGTGTATTGCATTAGTGTATCTCTTGTCTATTGTTGCTCAATTTATCGTTTAAGGGTTTCCAATCTATGTAGAAAAGAGGGGTTTTGGGTTGCATACCGTCGATTCATTATTGTACCATAATCATTCACACATATTACATCAAATTATAACAAAATGAAACGTAATGGATAAAGCATTAGAAAATACGCTTGCTTCCGTCTATCGTAGCACGGAATCGTAGTCTTTCCTTTGCAAGCTGTTGCCCACACAGTTGTTCATGTAGCATGTACGAGCTTTATATTTGGTAACAATTTAAAAAGAATCTGATCCAGAAACCCAAAATTATTTCGACCAAAGCCAAATGCCAAAAGCGAATGAACCTCGAAACCCCGAATGGAAAAAACATACCCGCTTTTTTAAGAAGATCACACACTCTCTGTTAAATGTCTTTCTATTTATCCTTCTTTTTCTTCACACTTTTCAGAAAACGGCGGATCGAGCTGGGATTGATTTTCCATGCTTGAAAAAAACTGCACATACAAAGAAATGATTCAAACCACTGACCAAACTATATCGACGGACGTGTGTGTGTGTGTGTCACTCTCTCTCTCTCTATTATCACCCGTGCGCCCACTAAATCATTCTTGCACTACTCGCTTACGTTCTTAATATCTTATTATATAGTTTTAGTACAATATCTTACGATAACAACACTCCACACACGCAAAGAAAGTGAGGTAATGTGGCTGTTCAAATGCGCGTTCCGCAAGTTCCGCATCCGGTTTCATTGCATCCCACCACCACCACCATTTTATTCCGTTCCTTTTCTGTCCGTTGTGTCCCAGTCGCAGTTTCGATCCTTGAGCGTAGTTTGCAGTGCAGTGGTGTTCGTGCTGTTGTACAAAGTGTAATGAAGACTCTCGGCAACAGTAGAAACAGCTGTAGTAGTAGTACTAGTACCAGTAGTTGTAGTACATAGTGTATGATTATTGTCCACGTGTTGTGTACTGTTTGGGATTGTAAATCTGTCCGATCGTCCGATTTCCGTGTGCTTGTGTCATTATGTGTCATATGGCTTTAAGTGTCCCGTTCTTTTTTTCTTTTATTCTTCTTCTTCATTCTTCCCCATATCTCATCGATCATGTTTCTAATGACCAAATCTTCTCAAACAAACTTTCATTCAAAGGATTCTTCTTCATCAAATTCCAGGAAATCCAGAAAAATTACGCCGAAAAGATCGAACTCATCAAGGAGGAAATCGAATCCGTCCGGAATGGTGCCAAAAATTGATACATCCTCCTTCTCCTACCGGCAGGACCAGCAGCTGCCGACCGTCACCGTGGAAGATCACTTGCGGAGCGAGCTGGAAGGGCGATCGTGTTGCTGCACTGTACAATAGCAACAGCAACAACAAGCTTCCTTCCCCTACCATTTTTCTTCCCTTTCTGTGCCGGGTTAGCGATGATGTCACTTGTACTATCGCACAACCGTTTTTGTTGCCAACATGCCCACATGGTCAACCGCCCAACCGAGCGTTTATGTAGCTCCACTTTTCCTCCCTATTTTATTCCTGTTCCCTCACCCGGTCTCCCCCAGAACAAACTGTATTTACTGCAGAGTTGTACTTTGCTAGGTACTTCAAGGTTAATAGGCCAAAAAATAAGTTAACTTACTATATAAACGAATGAAAAATAAATAAAAATAACTTTTACACCTCTTCTGCCAATTACCTCCGTTCGGGGAGAAAGAAATCTAAGACGGATTTTGCAATAAAACAAACAGGACCGCTACCGTAGCTAGTTTATTTAACACACCGTCCTAATATGGCAACCGATTATAGGGAAGGTGCCGGAACGTACTTCCAGCTATTGCCACCCTCACTGTCCACGCACTCTAGCAGTTTGCCTTCGATGGTCAGCTTCTTCAGGTGATGGTTTACATTGTACGCCGCCGCAGCCCACAGCTGTTCCGGCGTTTCCTTGTACACCGTTCGCACAATGTCCATCTCGTTGTACTGCTTGTCCGGATTGGTCTCGAACACGGCAAAGATTTGCTTCTCGCGATGATTTCGATGATTGATGTATTCCGTTACACGTTCGGCTGGATCCTGCAAAAATCGATCAGAAAGGTATTAGGGCACGGACCTACAGCGAATCGTGTCACCGATCGACGACGCGAAACCTACATTAATGATGTTCCCATGCCCTGGATATATAACGGTGGGGTTAGCGTTCAAAATTGTTTCGAGACTTTTCATGTACAGGTACAGATCCTCGAACACCGTGGTGCCCTCTCCCAGGATGCAATCGGCACTAAATAGTGAGTTGTCCTCCTGCAGCACCAGCACAACATGATCCGTCGTGTGGCCCGGTGTGTGGATCACCTTCAGCGTTGCACCCTCGGTCGTGAATATTTGTCCGTCTTTCAGCTCCTTCAGCGTAGCTTGCTTTACCTCCGGTTCTGGAGCATCCGAGCGAGGAAATTTCCAAACGTTGCATGTATCTATAAATAATGGTGGGCTTGTAAGTGAAATGTTTTATGGATACGCTTGTACTGCACCCCGGGCCGCGTTTACCTTTATTGTCGATCACTTCCAATATATCATCTACCCCGCCCACATGGTCGTGATGCCAGTGCGAGATGATAATGTCGTTGATCAGGACTCGTTCGTCCATCAACACTTTTTGTAGATGGCCAATGTATTCCTTCACGTTCGCGTCCCCAGTGTCCAGCAGAATACGCCTATGGTGGATGGAAAAGGGAAGCCACGATAAGCACGCTGTTACGAGAGCTGCCAGAGAACTGCGTAATTACCTTTTGCCACTGCCGATGAGATATGTATTGGTCCCTTGCAGCGTCATGGGGCTGGGATTGCAGCCCAGAATACGAATAAGCCGGGAAGAAATTCTAGTTACTGTCGGTATTGTTGCCATGGTGCCAGTAAAAAATGAACGGATGGACGGGTTGCGTAGCGTGTGCAGTTAAAATAATCGTTTTCTACTCTTGATCATCGGCGTTTCCGGCGCAAGTCCTTCCTCGCCGGGCGGTCTGGTGATGAAGATTTCCGAAACAAACTCTTCCGAATCACACTCACTTCCACCGTGGTTGTGATGTTCCTCCTGTTCGTCGTCGTTTGCCGCTGCAGTGGCGGAATCTGCTTCCGATACGTCCGGTTCGGGCACGGGGAGCAGGTGTGCAGGGAATCCTATCGTTATGTTCCCTAGCTCGATCGGGGGCACCTTTACGCCTTGCTTGTGGTACAGCTTGATAAGAGAATCGTAAATTTCGTCTGCCGCTTTATCGGCCACTGTCAACAGTGAGAAAAGTGAGTGCGTTTGTTCGGCCAAACTGTCACAGTCCGCCGTACAATCACGCAACTCGGCCCTGGCGGCCGTTATCGCCTCCCGCACCGTGTGCTGCCTCAGCTCGTCCTTTTCCACGTACCCGATGGCGAAAGTGGTGCACTGCTTGCGCAGCGTTTTGAGCTTGGTGTCGATTTCCACTGCCTGGTCCTTTAATGTGTTAAACATGACTCTTTGGCGGCGTTTTGGCGCACTGTTTATCGAAATATTTTGAAGCGCTGGCAGTTGTTGTTTGGATTTTAGTTTTGACAAGCAGAACGTGCAGTGTTGCCAGCCTTGGGTTCGGGTTTTGAGCAGAGCATCGTTTGAAGAGGGAATATTTTTATTCACACATTTTCAATAGGAAAAAATATGATTATATTTTGGTGAGCGAAACATACTGCAATTTCATTAGTATGTTATGCGATTTTATTCACACAAACTGGATAAAAGAAAAACGGACACGAATTATCGGGCATCACCCGATGCTGAGCCAAACGTCAACATGACATACGTACCGCGGTTCTGTCAGCAAAAATAACGCGTGTCGAAATCCACAAAAAATCGAGCTCCGGCACTCGTCTTCGGTGTGGAATTTATTGATTTTTCCCCTTTTGCGCTTCGCACTAGTCGTCGTTGCAGCAATTCTTGTTCGTTTGCGAATAAGATCTGGTTTCGTGGCATCGTACATCGTGGTAAGTGAATCATGCACATCGTTACATCGATCCATCGCCCCCTGAAATGCGTATGAGCGAATGTGTGGTTAGAAAGTGGAACCGCCAGCAAATTGTTGCACAAATTCTGCACGTTTTCTACCACAAGGACTGGCTAGAGGTCAGCAAAGCCCACCGGGGAAGGGGTACCGAACCGCAGGGCTTAGACTCGTGCTGGGACCGTATCAAGCGCTGGTAGTAACCATTCTTCATTTTGCTTTTCGCTTCCGACAGAGAGACTATTAATAAAAGCGCAAAATGGCTGCTGCAGCAATGGCACACGAGAAACTGTGGACGGAGAAATCCACGATGAACGCGGCTGAGAAGGCGTACCACGAGTACATGTCCAAGGTAGGTAAAACGGTTCGCGCAAAGTGTTTGGGTTTCTGCAGGATTTGATGACGTTCTAGTGCTGAACAGCACACTTGTGCCCCGAAAGCGATACACTCGGTAACAATTGTCGCGTTTGTCGTTCTTTGCCAATATTTTAAACCACTAACCCACCCACCCCTAAAATTGTATGCAAGCTTTCCGCTGCGGGGAAGATGGAGTCGTCCGATGGAGTGGCGGCAGGATCAAAAATAGAACAGCCGAAAAAAGGAGGAAACGCTGCCGCACCGCAACAGTCACAGCAGCAGCAGCAGCAGCGGCAACAGCAGCAAGGTCAGCCGAGAAAGATGGACGCTGCGTCGGTCGAAACTTCACCGCCACCGGCGGCGGCAGCAGATGCGCCGAAATCGAAAAAGGACAAAAAGAAGAAGAACAAGGGCAAGAAAGAAAGTACCCCAACCGATACCGAGTCTTCCGAGAAGGCAGCTAGCACGGATGTAGTACCCGAGCCCCAACCACCCGTCGCCGAGCCGGCCGAGGTGCAGAAGGAAACGGGCAAGAAGAAGTCGAAGAAATCCAAGAAGTCCAAGTCGCAGGAAGATCCATCGTCGGTTCAAGACAATGATAATAAGTATCAGGAGACTGTGCAGCAGCAGAACGCCAAGAACCAGAAGGAGAAGGAGAATCTGGCCCATAAGCTGTGCGACAACATAACGGAGGAATTGAACAAGGTGGTTCTGCGGCGTGTGTTGTGTGGCCGTTGTGTTTTGGCCCAGACTGGACATTGGTCGAGTGTTGGGCTGGTTGCGTTATCTTTGGTTTTTTTTTGTGGCTGGCCAGTTGTGCTTTCGGTTCTACCTATGCTTGTTTCGTTAATTTCGATTTGATCTTCAGTTTTCTTTGCTAGTCTTGTCTTAGTAGAGTTTGACCTTCTTTGTACATATGTTGTTTCCCTGGTGTGATTTATGAATCCGTTGGGTTTTTTTTTGTCGTGACCGACGGGGGTGCGCAAACCCCGTTATAAGCCGCTGATGAAACGGCTGGGCTGTGGACAGTTTGTTTTTCGTTCTTTCTCTCTTTCGTTTTCTAGTTAGTATATAGTTAGCACCATAACATGGTTTTTGTTTTGTTTCAGCACCTTTGTTTTAATTATCACGCTTGATTTTTTTTAGGATTTTTCCCGTTGGCTTGTACTCATTACCGTTATCTCATTGTTTTGCAGATCAACTCCGTTCCATCTCAGTGCACTTTGGCATCGGAAATTTCGAAAGCCCGGCAACACATCAAAAATTCCCTCGAACGGGTAGGTGTAAACGCTCGAACGTAATATAGTAATTTCCTACATAAATTCTACTACAATATCCTAATGTATATCTCCCTTCAGATGGATGGTATTGCCGCATTGGCAGCTAGCCCCGGAGCCGAGTTGCTGGATCGTTTGTCCTCGGTGGAGAAGGAAAACGAGAAGCTTCGCTCGATTATTGATGGACTGAACAACCTTGTGATTGACCTGCACGAGCGCGTTCGATCGCTGGAATCGGGCAGTGGCAAATCGGCCGCCCCCGCCAAACCCGCTGCCGCCGCGCCCAAGCCTGCCGCCCCCGCCAAGAAGGCCGAAGCGGAAGACGACGACGACGATGTCGATCTGTTCGGTTCGGAGGATGAAGATGAGGACAAGGCGGCGGCCGAGTTGCGCGAAAAGCGTCTGGCTGAGTACGCGGCGAAGAAGTCGAAGAAGCCGGCCTTGATCGCTAAGTCAAACGTTATCCTCGACATCAAGCCGTGGGACGATGAAACCGACATGAAGGTGATGGAGCAGGAGGTGCGGAAAATCAGCGCCGACGGACTGTTGCTCGGCGCGGCCAAGCTGGTGCCGCTGGCGTACGGCATCCACAAGCTGCAGATGTCGTGCGTTATCGAGGACGACAAGATTTCCGTCGACTGGCTGCAGGAGGAGATCGAAAAGATTGAGGATTACGTGCAAAGTGTGGATATTGCTGCATTCAACAAGATTTAAAGTGTGTATGTGTGTGTATGACTTCCAGCAGTACCTTCCCGGGGGATTATCCGGCAACACATTTTTAATCGATTTTATCCCATAAATATCTCAAGACACGACAGTAAAAACTCGGAGGAGGAGATGAGATGATGAAAGGCGGAAAAATCGAACAAAGAACGCTGGTCGCCATCTTTCTACCTTAGTGACGGTTGCTTCTTTCAAATTGAAAGTACATTAATGAAATATTCTATCCTATTGCATCTGTGTAAATCCGAGTTTGATGAAGTAAACACACATACCTTTTCCACATCTACGTAGACGCATTTGGATGTTTATAAATGAATGTATGCGAAACAAAAGTAATGCTTAAAACATGGTCGTAAATAAAACCAGGCTCTGGAAACGGTACTGCCTTTCAAAAACAAAAAAAAAATACTTGAACGAATTGAATCCTTGATGAAAAAGAGAATATGTTATGAATATTATTTTTGGGGCAATGTTTGCGTTTTTATTTCAATTTTTAGAGACAGTTTCATATAAACACCTTTTTCCTTTTTGCTTA